>JAVQJF010060804.1:0-25808 GCA_036023855.1 Gadopsis marmoratus
GACAGTGGCAAGGAAAAACTGCCTTTTAACAGGCAGAAACCTCAGGCAGAACCAGGCTCTTGGTGGGCGGTCATCTGCCTCGACCGGTTGGGTAGAGAGAGAAAAAAGAAAATATAGAGCAGGATGAAAGAGAACACACAGCAATCAAAGTACAACTCCACATACAGAAAATGCAAAGCAATTTATGCAATATGAGGTTTATAGTCTGATATGGTTATATGCTTGTTGTGCACATACTCGGGATGCCTGCTGGCCCATGTGCCCCCCCCCCCGTGGTAACCTGTTATGTTAAAAGTAGGTTACCCAGTGTTAAATACTCAAATTGTTTTGGATGTTTTCATTTTGTCCAATTGTGCATTTTTTAATAAATCTGTCAATCAGGGCCTTTTGGTCATAAGTTGACCGACCTGCTTAAATAAATAAAAATAAAAAATCAGCTAACAAAATAATGTTCTGCCGTGACATTTAGATTTTTGATCTCATCCAGTGTACAAAAAATAACAGCATGAGTGTTAAATGATAAAAACAGGTGCAAACAGTACCTTGTTGAGGACCTCCTTGCTGTAGTGTCGTATCCCCTCCTCATACTCCCACCACCAGTCATTGCCTGAAGGGAAGATTATTTCCAAAATGTACATTTGAAGCTTCTCTAATGAGCCACTAAGCCACTTCTTTTCATGAGATATCAATTAAACAAGTAGTTTGCCTTTGATAATGTCATTCCCAGGACAGAAATAGGTTCTCAAGTCACTTTTAGAAAGGTACATCAGTCTTTACTTTCGTCCTAGCTGTAGAAGTACTTCTATATAAAACTGTGTCACATTTTAGGCACCTAAAAAAATAAAATGAGGCCCTGTTTCAGAGCCTGTAACAATAAATATGGGCACACAGCCTCACATGCAGCCTGCCCTCCTGCTTGTTCTAGCACTTACCTTTGACAGAGCAGGACGCGAGCGCACATGTTGCCACGGCGATCCAAAGCCACTCCATAGTAGTGCGTATGGGGCCAGTCAATGGGTCGCCCCCAACAGACTGCACAATGTGATGCTTAGTTTTACAACACCGTCACTTTGTCCCTCGGCCACCCTCTGAAGCGGAGTGACAACCTGCAGGGCCAGTGAGAGCCACTGGGACGGTTCCATCAATGTCAGCGATACAAACGCCTCATGTTAGGTTTGGTCTTTACAGCGAATTAGCCCACAATCAATCATTGTATGGATAACCATAACATGATATCACATGTTTTCTTCCTTACCTTTGATGTTAAATATTTAAGCAATAAATACAACATTCACAACAACTATTAAATATCCATATATCATTTAATATCTTTATAAACTTGTATTTGCGATGGTAAAAATGCAGTCTTCGACAATCTTGACCAGTGTTTCATTTTAGACAAATTGTGAGTTGTGTGTGTGTCAATGCTTGACTGCAGGAAACTGTTTAGATGCAATTTCCTGCAAACACCATTTTACTGTCCTTTTTGACTTCATACACTTCATGCAGATGTGCCAACAGATGACTTCTCAATAATTCTAGCATGAGCACATATTGTGGAACTGAACAAATGGACATTAGAGGAAAAGAAAAAACTGCATGTGGCAAAATCCAAAGTTTCTAATCTTGTTTTGATAAATACTGTGTGGCCTAACCTGCAGCATCATTTCTCAGATGTATGTTCATCTGAGCTGAAAAGTGTAGGCAGAAAGCACAGAGCTCCGACTTGGACTTTTGGTGAGGGGGTGGAAATTCTCACAACATATGAAGTTGCGTAACCAAATACACACATGCAACAACAAAAAAAACAACCAACAAATCCACTTTGTCTAGTGTAGAAACCAGCGTTTGAGGCATTGCTATCTTTGAGCCTCACCTAACACAAGGCTTAAAAAATAAAACAAAAAAATGAGCATGTGTGATGGGAGGAACTATTGAACCGCCTTCCAAAAACCAAGCACTAGAATTAAATCAAAGCCTGTTGAAGGAAAAATATCACTGATGTTCAGTACACCTTCAAAAACCTCTTTCACTACACTGTAAACATCAGTTTTTCTGACATTCACTCTTTAAATAGAATTTTTAACAGCCTGTGCACTCGGCGGTCACTATGCTTGGAAAGTGACAGACGTGTCTATATGAATTCCTTTCTTCCCTTGAATCCCTTCCTTCTCTATGCGTTGAAAAGGTAACAAGACATCAACCGTTTGCTTAAACTTTAATGATCTGTCCAGTCCAGCTTTTCTGTCATATTAAATTAAAGTAAACCGCTCAACAGGTTTCTGGTTCTTATGCTAATGACACAACATGGATTTAGTAAATTTTAGCACTGTTATTAATGTTGAATGAACAAAAAAAAAAGAAACTTTTTGTGAATTGCAGGTATCCAAACTAATGAATGCAAAATGTGTCACTAAAATTAAAGTCTGCAAAAGAATCAGGGAAAACATGCAAAAACATGACTCTCTTTAGCAACTAGACCAGGGCTAAACAAATTAAATTATTTTAGTTTACATTTTCCTGCCAGAACTTTTCTCTAATTACAGCTCAAAATTGTGTAATTTTCTCAAAAAGGGAAAGTGAGAAGAAACTAATGCACATCAAATTCCAACTATGTTGATTAGTCCAAAATGCCTTTGATCTGGCAACTGCGAGGCTATTTCCATGGTGAGGACCCGGGTGCTTCTGGCAGTATCCTGAGTCACAGACTAGCAAGTCCCAAGTCCGTTACCACCTCTCAACACTCTTCTTCTTCTGTCCATAAAACACCCCCACTGTCTTTTTTTGGCACAGGACCAGCATATTTGAAATGGAGAAAAGGGAGTTGTGAGGCTGCACAGTTCAGCAGCTACTTCAGTCTTCTTTTAGCATGTGGAGGGGAGCAGGCAGAGCAGGAGAGCTGCTCCATCTAGCAGGTATTCAGCTAGTAAGCACCAGCTGCTCCACAGGGCCCAGCTGGCAGAACCTCTTGTCTGTCTTTTTACTGCCCTCACTCCGTTTGGCTTCCTCTCACTGCTGCTCCTCTTCCTCCTGGACCGGGCCCTGGGCTTGTGTTTCTTCCTGACCCTGGGGCTCGGCCTGTTCTTCCGACTGTTCCTGAGGTGGTCTAGGAGGGGGCACTGGGGCAGGGGCAGGAGCAGGTGGGCGTGGTGGAAGTATGATTTGGTGTTGCCGCTGTCTGTAGGCGATGACTGTGCCCAACAGCAGGGCGATGACGGTCATGAGGTAGAGGTCCCACTCCGGGCCCAGAAGCTGGTCTAAGTCCACCTGAGAAATCAGGTCCTTTAACTGACAGGAGCCAAAGCCAAACGGGGAGAGGACAGAGGACAAAGACACACATGAATCATTCCAGTTCCCTCTAATGAGGCTTTTAACTCAGTTGAATTACAATTCTGAGATTTATTTGGAAGCCAAATTGTCACAGTTCCAGCTTGAAAATGTAAGAGGAAGTACTCACATTAAAATCCTGCAGGTACTGCAGAGTGTAAACCAGGCCCAGCTTGCAAAGGGCCAGGAAAACTGGGACCTGGGCATCAGGACTGGCTTCAGCAGCCATGTCGTAGAAACGCTTGGCTAAATGGATGTCCTGCAGAGCCACATGGAACAATTCTGAATCATAAGTCAGTCTGTGCATCTTAGAATGAGAGTACATTAACTACACTCTGCAAAGTGGATATAGTGACCTGTTAGGCGCAAGCTGATGTTTGTCTATGCCCACCTGTTTGATGCCCAGGCCTTTCTCATGCATGTAGCCCAAATTAAACATGGCCTGGGCACTGTGCTGCTGCTCTGACGCCAGCCTGTAGTGGATAACAGCTGTCTCATAGTCCACATCTGTCCCGTAGCCGTAGAAATGGTAGTCCCCTAGTTTGATCCTTGCCACAGTGTAACCTGGAAATGACAATTACATGAGCAACTTTCACTTTAAGCAGGGGGTTTGGTGTCTTTTATGTAAAGCAGTCAAACAGTAGATGGATTCCTGATAAAAAAAGATTAAAAAAAAAAGATTAAAATAAATCTAGCATAGTGGGAAAGTGCATGGACTCACCTTGTGCTGCAGCTCTTGTCCAGTGGAGCAAAGCACGAGGATAGGTCTCATTTTCACCGAAGATCTTTGCTCCTTCTGTTGGTCACGATCCATACAATAGACAAAAAAAACAAACATTCACAGGTTAGGATGTTACGTTTCCCCAAGTTGATGAGGTTAACGCTTTTGGAAGATTTGCATAATCACATAAGATAAAATACAACACAAGCATTTTTCCCCCTGGGTTTATTGTATTTTAAGCTAATCAACTGGTTGAATTAATCAAATGGCAGTTGACACAATTTGATTAAATTGAGACAGAAAAGTGTAAATACTACTTACATAAAATATTCATTGTTAGATCACCAATTGGTCACACAGCAGAATGAGACTAAGACTACAAAGAGTTGTAACAAACTGTTTTATGGCATTTGAACCTGATGTGTCACTTAAACATACAGTACTTTCTGTCATGACATTAATGTCGTGGCTTTTCTTACTCTGGTCCAAAACGAAGGCCACGTTGCTCTGGGCCACCTCGTAGCCCTGCTCAGCCAGCAGCAGATACTGGACAAGTGCAGCATCTGTCTCACCCTCCTTGAAGCTGCCGTAAGCCGTCATGAGACGCTCTGACCAGCGGCCGCGCTCACACACATTCTTGAAAAGCTGCAACGAAGACAGAGGCGCACAGCTTGAGCCAACAGAAGACTGGGCCTAACGTGACAGTGGCACTCAGTAATGTCGTCGTAGCGGACTCTTAAGGTTTGTGACTGTGATCCGACATAAGAGTGTAAAAAAGAGACCACTGGCAGAAGATTTGATTGAAAGCTCTTAAACTCAAGCGAGGAGCTACATCATCATCATCATCAGGATGTGGGCTTTAACATAATACAGAGAATGGAGCAGCAGTGCCTCACCTCCACAGCAGTGTGGCAGGAGCGCATCACACCAGTACCAGTAGCATGCATCTGGGCCAAGTTGTAGAAGGCCAGGATGTGGCCCGCCTGTGAGGCCAGGTTGAAGAATTTAAGCGCCTGCTTGTAATCACGCTTCACTCCAATGCCATCTGAGGAACGACGGGAAGAACAGATAGAAAAACAGTGAATCATGTGGAGGAGAAAATAAGTATTCTAATCAACAGAAATAAAAATTATGAAGAAAAGAAGAGAGAAAAAGAGACTGAGGGCTAGTAAACTCCACCTCAGTCCAAACTTCAGATGCAGCAAAAAGATTTACCCAACAAACAACAAGCAAAAGCTATGACAGGAGGACCAAACCGTGCACAGGTGTACACACACACACACACTTAGCCCTCAATACTCACTGTAATACATGGTGCCCAGCTGGAGTTGTCCATCCACCCAGCCCTGCTCTGCTGCCTTCTGGAAGTATTTCAGTGCCAGCTCATAGTTCTAAAGACACAAGCACACAACTTTCAAACAGCTGCTCTGGTTTCAGCACGAGTGACACCGAAAACCTCGTACACAAAACAACTTTCCTGACATTTAAATGTCACCTTATTCCTATCCTTAGTGCCAAAATCTGTAGCTGACAGGTCAGCAACACAAAGGAAGCTGCAAATTAAACTGGGTCGGAGAGGGTGCATCTTAAACTTAGATGTGATTATTAAAGGTTTTTTACCACTGTAACGCCTCTTCCATATAGGTAGGCCATACCCAGGCCACTCTGTCCAACTGGATTACCCTGGATGGAAAAAAGCAAGTAAATGAAAAGGTGAATGTCAATTGAATAACACTTGACACAAAACACTACCGGGCAAATAAAAACAGTCTTCGTTCTTACCAAGTCAGAGGCCTTTTTAAAGTACTGCAGGGCTGTCTCGTTGTTCTGAGGGATAAACTCACTGCCTTCCGAGTACATCTGAAGGACAGAAAGAGTCATATCCCTTATAAAATCAAAAACTTGATGCAGCGCCTCAAATACAAATGCACTGCAGCGCCCTCGTTTGTGCCAAATAATTTATTTTGGATTCAATTTAGTGCATCTCTCTGCTCTCCAACTCACTGACCGCTCCTCCCGAGTTCATCGAAGTAAAGTGAAATCTGAATATACTGAAGTATATGTTTTTATAGGTCAGGGACAAGAGCTCATTCGTGTAAAAAGAGAGAACTGAAATAAAATTAAATAAATAAGTCAGTAGTAAATCAAGAAATCAGTTTCCACCACCGTCCCTGCAGGCTAATAGAGAGACATGTCACCCACCTTGCCGAGGAAAGCCATAGCGTGCGTGTTCCCTGCATTTGCAGCCTGGGTGAAATAGTCATACGCCCTCTGTTGGGAGAGGAAGCAGCAGAAATACATTTACTGGTGCAAATTACAATCACAAGAATACAATATTTAAAAGGAATCATTAGGAAGAAAAATTCACTTGGTGATTCTGTTCTACTCCTCGTCCTCCATGCAGGTGTAGCTGACCTAATCCCACCTGTTAGGAGAAACAAAGAACCTAATTACCTTCAAAGACACATCATTTGTATTATAAAGATGAAAACCACTTCAGATTGATACTTTAACACAATGATGTACTGTCTTCCTCCAATTACGTGTAATATGGTATATATATGGTATATGGTTTTTTATGTAATATGGTTGAAATATTTGAACGCATAGTGGAAAATGTTCGACAAACGTGTACATTCTCACACAACGTAAACTGTGATTATAACCAACTAGTAGTCAACTGTTGCTTTCCCCTCGTGCTGTGTTTATTATTAGTTTATTGACCATAACACGGATTCATGGGGGGGAAGAACAAAAACTGTAAAACTTGAAGATGCGCTGTGACGTAAACTAAGTTACATTGACCAGTGGTATTGCTATGTGGACCGAAGACATTTTTATTCATTCTCACCCAAACTTTGGCTCTCTGTCACAAAAGGGAGCACAGTGAGGTCTATTTGAGCAGGAAAGCATGCAATTGTAACAAAAGTAAGTTCTACAAACCATTACAGATGTCCTACACATTTTTCTTTTGTAAAACAGCTACTGATATGATTAATACATTTGATTCAGGTACATGTCCTGTATGAGAAGGTAATATCACCTCATATTATTATTACAAAGAAATAGGTCGTAACGAAAAGAAAAAGTCACTGCATTGCGCAAAAGGACACTGATTGATGAGGACACTATTTTACCTGAGCTTGCACATCTCCTTTCTCAGCTAGAAACTGATAGTACTGGATCAAGTCCTCCTCCAGCATCCCACTGGTAGATCCCGGGTTCTCCACCTCATCCAGCAGCCTGATCCTCTGCACAGCTGAGCCCCCTGTCAGGGACACGTCACTGGCCACTGTGGGTGTTGACAGAGAGTAATGCGGAGAAGAAGCCGATGGAAGGGAAATCATTTTCATCAGGTTAATTGCCCAAGAAGAACCAGGACATAAACTGAATATTAAATTTAAAATATTGCAGTAAATACTCACCCTGATTCGCCACAAGCCGATAGTGTGTTAGCGCTGACTCACAGCTCTGGGGAACACCCACACCTCCCCAGTATCTGTATCCCTAATGAAACAATATGACAGGTAATTATTTTTATACTTTAGAAATAAAGTGACTGTGTCATTGCTCCACGGAAAGACAGTCAACTCACCAGAATCATATGAGCTACCAAGTTTCCACCCAGTGCACCAAAGGTGTAGTAAACCAAGGCCTGAAGAGAAATGTAGGTAACATTACAGAGATAACAGAGATTTTTGTCCAATGTAACTTGTAATAGATACATTTACAGTAAGACATAACTTCAGTCACACAGAATAAAAAGGTACCTTAGCCTGACTCGAGTTAACTCCAAGTCCTGCTGCGTACAGAAAGCCAAGAGCCTATGGAAAAGTAACACAAGTGTTACACAACTGATTCTCTAAACACAAATAATCACCTTTAATAAGATGTCAGGTCAAAATGGCTTCTACACTTTTCTAAGTGACACATTAACATTTTGGACGTGATATTTACGGTCTGAGCTTTGGGCGAGCCCTCCACGGCAAGCTTCTCAAACATTTCTTTGGCTTTGGTGACGTTCTGGTTCATGTAGTCTCCAAACAGCATGGCGTACGCCACTTTCTCCATGGCTTTCTGGTGGCCTTTATCTGCTACTTTCAGCAGTTTTTCATACAATCTGGGAGAGTGATTGGATAAGCAGATGTGACACAGGTGAAGTTAGCATAATTATGTGACACAAGCATAATTAAAATTAATATGTACATAACGAAAAAGCAAATAAGGATGTGCTGAGCAAAGTCACATGGAAATAAGACACATAAAATAGACAGAGCTATACCAAAACTAAATCTACAATCCGATTAGCTGTTGCCTTGCCTGCTTGGTAAACAAGAAGCTTTAGGCCACATGATAAGGTGGCTGTTCATAAACAGAAGGCTTGATTGGTTGTTGGTAAGTTTTAATTTGCGGTGATTCAAAAGAAACAATGAGACATCTTTTTTCCTCAGCTTGTGTGGTCTTCCAGCAGGTCTGATGGTTGAAATAAAAATAGAGCAAAGATCTGCCATCGTCACTGTGGTTGGATAAATTGGGCGAATTAATGCTAATTAAGTCTGGGAGAAAACTGGGAAGTTTATCTTGAAGCCATATTAATGCCAAACAAAATGATACCATTTGGAAGCAACAAATCCAAATGCTTCTTACAACAATACAGATGTCTTCAAGAGAGAAGATTCAAAAGCAGGTTAATAAAAACGAAAGAATGAAATCAGAAGGAAGAAACTCACTCTTTCCTCTGGGTCCTCCTGGTGGTGGCATTGAGCATGCGCAAGACAGACTGATACTGCTCCTCAGCCTCCTCCGCCTGCAGTCTCTGCTCTGCCTGCTCCTCCGCTAAAGGAAAGAGAGGAGAAGTCAGTAGGAACACACAGATGATGATGATGATTATGACAGAAAAACTTTAGCAGCAGATTAAGCTGAGGACTTACTCTCACAGAAACCCCAATTCTTGTCCTGGTCATAGTCGTAGGTTGTGGCGCACCACAGCCGTCCATCCCCCCGTCCATCAGTGGTACAGTCGAAGTACTCCTTCCCCTGGAAGAGGAATGGGAAGATGCAGGGCTCTCCATGGGCTGTTCCTCCATTAACCACAGGAACTATATAAAAAACAGCACCATAATTATATTAGAAATAACAAAAAATAATAACAGTAAAAAAATAACTGGACATAGTGGATAGCATGTAGAATATATGATACCACTGTAATCTCTTTTTTTCTATGTAACATTTCCAGATTTACGAGTTCATATTCAACATACAAAGTCTGTTAATTTGACTAAATGTCATTAAATCTCCATCTTCATTCAAGCTCAATATTATACTTGTGCAAGATGACAGCAGGAAAATACCCCACCCCCCCCAGTAAAATGATGTAACTGTCTGCAAGAGGAGCCACAGGTGCAAGGCAATGTTCAATTCTCATGGGGTTAAACTGTTTATCCAATCTGGCGCTGCCCTGAAACCACACGCGTGTTTGCTCAGAGTCAGCAAAAGTGAAAACAGCTTAGCACGTCAAGTCTCAACAAAGCTTACAAAATATGACAAAAAAGTCTTCATTCTCAACAGATATGATTTAAGAGGAGGTGAAAACCTGAGGGCACTGAGGAGTCAGTAAAGCTACTGGCAGACTACCAGGCCAGACACACTAACCAGACATGCTTATATAAGAGCTAAGATGTTTTTGCAGGTTCAGACTAGAGGTTCCTGAAATATACCACTAAAATATCCTATTTCTCACACTGATGAGAATATTAACGTCTTTACTTCAATAGCGCACATGAAACTAAACTCTGTAAATTTTCAACATCAAAGCATTTAAATTTGTTCACAATAGTCTGCTGTTATAATTGAAACTGCAAAGTCCAAGCATCAACCTCAAATCTCACTTCATTACAAGGTTATAAAGATGCCCAGTGGCTCACCAACCCCTTGTTGAGACAAGCCTTACAGAAAAAACGACTATCATTTTAGCAGCGTACTAGTGGGTGTCCACATGCAACTGCTTATTTTGAAATAGTAGCATGAAAACAAATAGTCATCGCTGAGGTGACAGGAGCCACATTTCTAGTGTAAAGTCTCACAGCTATTCCACTATTCCAGAAGGTATGTCAGTGCATGATCTCCATCTCACACAGACATTTGGAGACACACACATAAGCCAAGAAAACAAACCATGGCCAGAAAAAGCAGAGCATGTGTTCAATAATAAAGTTCAAAACTCAACTCAATAACATTTAAAACAACGTTAACCAACTAACCAGTTTTCCTACCTTTCCTTCCATTTTTTTTTCAGGCTGCAATGCATGCAGTATTTACAGCCCACCGTTTGAGGTAATATTCTAGTCCTTACCCTCTTTAGGTTTTTCCTCAACTGGAGGAGGCTGGTCAGGCAGGTCCTCCTTCTCCTCTCCCTCCAGTCCTTCCCCAGGAGACTGTTTCTCCTCTTCTGGCTGGGAGACATCATGACCAGAGGTCACAGAAGCACCAGCCACAATTCCTGATGCCAGACGGACGTCTTCCTCTTCAGAGTCTGGGTCATGGTAAGACTGGAAGGATAACCAAGAATGTATTGTAAAAGCATCAGATGAGTTGGGGAAAGCCACTGCATATCAAAATAGGTTGGCATATGCTATGGATGGCTATCTTACAGAACATTTGTGATGTACAGCAGATTATTTGTAAACTTAACAGTGGTTTCTATCTCCCAAACGTCTTGCTAAAATGATATCTTCTCACTATGAAATGTCTTCTTGATTGCATGAGAAAAAAGATGAGGGGATAGACATTTTTTTAATTCCTGTAAAGATTCTGTACCTGATTAACAGCCAATCTGGGCACAAACATTGTACTTTAAATAACAATTTTGTGAGTCATTTGGACAATAGAAATCACAATTACTGTTTTTGGTAATCAGTATCTGGAAAAGGTAGATCAGGTTTGCTCACTGATAAGTTTAAACTTAATGTCAACTTGTGATCAATTATTTCTTCCTAAAGATGTAGGTTTTAAAAGAAAAAGCATCTAGTTAACACCAAGGTGAAGCGGTTATAAAATGGGTTTTAGCCTATAGCTTGGATAGGCTTAAATTAATCCATCCATTTTTAGTGTCAACATATCATGCACATAAATGTGTCAGATCCAACCCATGAAAGATACTAGGAAGCTTCCATCACATCTACATTTCTAACTTATAAATCAAGTCGACCATCCTCGGGGTTAGAAATACTAACTTCCAATACCAAATAGCTCATGACGTACCTTTAGCTCTGGTCCGTCATGTTGCTCATCTGAAAAGTATTAATATGGCAGAAGTAATGACAGCGTTAACTTGAGATGGACAGAGCTGGTCGCCAAACACAAACAGCTGCTTGCAACAGTTTCAGAAACGTAACGTTACAGCCACCTCTGTCGGCCCAGGAATTAGCCAGTTATACAACAAAACTGACATACTTACCAGCTGTTACTCCTTTGACGAAGACGATCAGCAGAATGGTCAAAAAATAAAACGTTCTTGCCGTCTTTAAATACCTTTCATAGCCCATTGTTGACAAGCTAACAATCTGCTAGCTGTAGCTGCTGCTATTTCTATCGCCAAACATTCAGTTACAGCTGAGTGACACTACGACGCGTCGCACAAATACACTCACACACACACTCAACAAAACGGAACCGATTTATCTCTGGACGACACCTTGGACAATTTGAGCTACTGTAGCTGCCAAACAGGCTAACACAATCCAATGCAAAGCTACGCTAGCAGAGCAGTAACTGGTTGGCTTGACGTTTAGCTAGCTAAGAAGCTAGTTTTACATAGCCACACAGAAGACCAACCAAACAGCGCAATATTTGCAAGAGACGCAACTCTTCTGTCTAAAAATTGGTTGCCGAATAGCTTTTTGTGTTTCACAACATCCGAGTTTATCGACGAGATGCAACGTCTTTAGTGTTTCATTTATATTAGCCAGATATAGTTTCTACTTAGCTACCCATGTTAAGCTTCTACTACTGACCGACACTTCCTATTCTCGCAATTTGACCAATCACAGCACGTTTAGTTTGACAGTAGCCAATGAGAGAGGGCAAAGATGTGTCAGCGAATCAGGTGCGTACACAGTTATGTTTCTAGTTGATGGGTTTGTCCACGACACCGAAACACGTTACTATCTGGATGGTAGAGGTGGTCGCGTTGGACACATCACCTGAAGCACCATACATTACCCATAGTAAAGCCGACCTTTAGAAGTATATTAACTACTATAAATATAAATAAACAACAATATGAGGCGTATCAAACTTGAAGGAATTGTCTTGCCAGGATGTCACCCGATGGATTTTGCAATAAATGCTTTGCACTAATGTCACATCTCTCCATGGCACAAAAAACATTTGGTTACTATGCAAATACATTACGGGGTCTCGGAGAGCTTCAAGGAAATAAATAGAGCTCCAAAATAATTTGTTATATAATATAGATGTGGTACGTTTTATGTTTTTACCACTTGTTTTATGCATCAGTTTTATGCAAAATGTTTGAGAATAAAACGGAAAAGATTATAACATAAAAAGCCAACAGAGGTTTATAATTTACTTATATAACCATTTTAAATTGGTAGACTACAAAATATCTGTTAGTTTTATGGAAGGTATTGCATCAGATAAAGAATTATAGATGTTCATCTCATGAGTTTATTTTTAATACATTTATTGTCCCTCGTTAGTTGGCCAGCAGCTTCAGAATATTAGTTCCCTATTTATTGCAGTCAAGATTGGCTACCACAGAGAAGAGGTGCAGTGCAGCACGCTCTGTCTCAGGCTCTATAACCCCACTAAAGCCATTAGCACTCTGACCATTTGACTAACTGGGTTAGTCAGAGGTTAGTTAATTCTCACAGGAAATTAGTTGAATGAAATAGTACCAAGTCAGGACTGTCAGCCACCTGATGAAGTGAGGGAAGTTACTGTAAGGAAGTCTGCACATTTAACAGTGGAGATTATGAGTTCACATGAAATACAAATATACACAATGGAAGAGAGAGAAACAGAAGTGCAAGCAGTGTTTGTCACAATGACACAAAAATGTGCCAGATTTTAAAAAACAAGAAAATAAAAACAGTTTCATTAAAATCTCATCTCTGGTCACCAAACTGATGTTTCCAGTGTGTATGCACTCTGTTAGGTCCATGCATACATAAGCAGTCACACCAGCACATGGGGATAATTACTAACTGCAAGTTTATTTACATGTTTTAGTGGTCATTTGAGAGGCAGTAATAAGACAGACATCATTTGGAGGGAAAAAAAAAATCATTCACAATAATACAAGGCAGGCAGTGACTCAGGTCACAAATCTTTCAGTGACACATTGTTTGTTAACACTCCACAGCTTTCTCACAGATGATATGAGATACGATCCTCCACAGGCAGCTAAAACTGTGAGAAACTGCATAGAATCAGATTGGACTTTTGTTGAAAGCCAAGAGAAGCACAGATATGTGCCAAAAAGATAAAAATGGAGATTTTTCTATTCCAGGATTGATACAACGTTTGCCAGTGGACTATATCAACTGATATCCTGAGTGTGAAGAATGCAGAGCCAAAAATCAAAACAGCAAAAAGCCAAAAGTACTAGCATCCGGTGTGAGAGTGCATCATTGAAGAGTCCAACATATCTTTCATATGATCTTTGGTACACAACTTGTAAGGCAATTGACTTGATGAGAATTCCATGAGAGCTTATACACGGGCTACATATATAAAAACGGACATGCATATTAATGTGCCATAAAAACAGTGATGTCATCATTGCTTGCCCTGGTTAGCTGTTGAGGTGTGCCACATATGGTGCCCCTCCCTCACATATAACTCACAGTACAGTAGTAGGCCTGCTTCATCACCTCTCCTCTCTCTGAAGTCCCACTCCAGGTTTGGACCCCCTAAAGTACCCCCATTCACTCCTAAATTCAATCTCATTCAATACTGTGACCATATATTTACTTTTTAGGGCTTTTAATAAAAACATACATAAATAAAAAACAATAATCTCAGAATTTGTTATACACAAATAGACTTTAAATGTTTTAAAATGTAACTGATTTATAATTAAATAGAATTTTGATACTTTATTGCCCCAGACTACATTATTTCAGCTTATTACTGTACAACAAAGTGATTAGTGGCAATAAATCACAGTATACATCTGCAATACTTACAGTATCACATGATATTAAGAATCACAATATTGTCGCTCAAGTGCTGTGAGAAACTGTGAGAAATGGTATATTTCCACCACAATACAACAGGTATGACCGGACACCAGAGATCACTGTCCGATACTTAAGCTAGCTGTACCTGAGGCCCAAAATTCCAACATGTAGCATAAGGCAGGGTGGAAAAAAGTGGAAATGTCTGTGTTTTTGGAAATCCAAGCACATAATTGCCCCTTTTTCTTGTCTGACAATCTGTTTGTTCATCCGAGTACAGAAAAAAATGCAAGTGGTTTTTCAACACCAGATTTATCGTTCGTCGTTTAGGAGCTGACATTGGATAACGTCTATCTATTGGTAGTTTTCATGCAAATGTACAGTCCACGTACATCCAGGACCAGCAGAAACTACAGAGAACCAGGTGATGCCTCTTCTCAGTAGTGAAAATAATTTGGTCCAGCATGCAGCTGGGCACGATGGTAGGAGTTTATCGTTGTACAGCTTTGATGACCCATTCTGCTGTAGGGTTGAGCTGGAAAAGGTCTTTCATATACGTTTCCCCATCCAGACATCTCCCTTCTGTGGGACGACAGATAAAGAGGAGAGGCAGACAGGCAGAGAGGGGAAAAACATTGAGAGAGACAGATGATGTGGTTACTGTAACTATGGTGGATTACTGCTACTCGCCCATGGCTTTTAGCTGCAAAACAGGAAGGAAATTTCACCTTTTGGCCTGTTGTCTTACTTGCTGGGATATCAGCAGAGAATACAAAATCTAAACATTGTGATTAATCTGTTTTTAGTAGGAGCACTTACTGATGTTTCCACCAATCTCATAGAGACACAGCTCTTCTCGTTTCACTGCCACTGAACTGGGAGGACAAAGATTGAAAGCAGGAGAGAGAAAGAAAGTAAGAGAAAAAAAGTTAAGGATGGGCCTTATGTTGCCAAGGAAATCACTGTATGAATGTGTATGCTGTGCTGTATGTATATACATCACCTGTCCTGGCTGAGGAAGCGAATTAATACATCAGCAGCTTGCAGCTCTTCGGTGAGCTGAACTGCCATGGACACTTTACTGAACTGTGGTGCTTGGACTCGAATAAATCCCTGCGAACTCTCCTGCTTGTAAACACAGGGACAAACAGAGTGTTAAAGAGAAACATGCAGTCAATCACGCAGCCATAAACAGTGTCCTCATCATACAAAAACACTCACATGAGACAGGGGCTTCAGATAGTAAGAATGTGGACTTGGACAAATCCCTGCTCTGCTGTTTAACAAACTCCAAACACTCTCTGGTCTCACAGCACTTAGCATGCAAGGTCATGTGTCGCTATAGTTACTCATTCACACTATATTGTCAAGAAGAACAGTACTCTGTAATACGAAGCTTAGCTGCCCTTAAGTATTGTATCATAGTAACCTGTTTCCCAAAGCAAATACAAACCTTGATTCTTTGTAAAACAAATTGTGCCCTGGAGTACGGGTGTTGATTAGTGGCAATGTATTCTAGAAAATGTGAAATCCCTATTGGTGATCATCAGATTAATGTCACCAGCAATGGCACAGGACAAGCTGATTGGCAATTCAATTAAATTTTTTTTTTCCAACAGAGATACACAAGAAAGGATTGTGAGGGCTCCACAAAATGTCACTAAATTTGTGTGAAATTTTCAAATGTTTTAAATGTTCACAAATAAACTAAATACCCAATTTAAACTAATATACTGCATATATGGAATGGTGCAAATTATTACATATATACACACACATGTTGCACCATGAGAAAACACTATATCCCCACATAGGCACAACATTTCTATACATCATATACTGTATATGGTCTACTCAGAGCAGCATTGTACATTATGACCACCAGGGGGTGATTGGTTGGCATCAAATTGTGACTAATTAGATTTTTATTGTGTCTTCCTATTTCATTTCAGCTATAATTAATTCATCTAGAACTGCCATACATGGTCAGTATTCAAATGATGTAGGGAAACCTTTACTGGTTGTTTACTGGTGATATTGGAGTTGAGGCAAACTGCTCTACACTGAAACTAGCTGGATATTTGTCAAATAAATGACTAGATTCCAATCATTACATGTTATTATGAAGTCCAGAATAACAATATATTTGGTTTACACAACGCAGACAGAAATCAGAAAGAAAATAATAATATAGAGAAATGAATAGTTTTAATTACTCATTGGTACATTTCTTAGTAGGACTGTTAACGGTGATATCTCAAAATAGGTCACCGAGAGCTACATAACGCCTACCTCTGGGATAGCTTTATCAGATGGTTTGTCAGTGGTCATCTTCTTCAGCAGCTTTCTCACAGCTCGCTCTTTATTTTGTTTCCGCTGACTTTCCATGTTTTGTTCTCTGACCTGGGTCACAATGAACTTGGGGATCTGGAGACAAAGGACACACACAAAACTGGCATTTGATACCCTTAGTACCCACTGTGCCACCATCCATGGAAGAAAAAAAAATATTCTAGATGATTTGTGAGTAATTATGCCAAACCAGTATGCACTGAGACATGCCTTCTCAATTGATTTCAATTATACAAATTTTTGTGTATAGTGATTTGAATGGCAGGATATATGAAGCTAGAGGGCTCTTTTTGGTCCTTACTGTCCATAGGAGGTTCTGGTATCTAATCAGCAGCCGGACGATGTTGGCCGTGCTGGTTGCCATGGAGAACTCCTGCTGTTCTGTCACCTTGGAGCGGAAGCCTTTGAACATGAAGATGTTGGGCGCCATGACAACAGAGACATTGTTGAGGGTCATCTTGTTCTTGTTCTGATGGTCAATGACACGCTGGAAAAACTCCACGAGTGCCTGGGGGAAGCAGGCAAGAATAATTTATGATGGAAACAGTCAAGAGTTTCTCGGCCATTGAAGTGAAAATGCTACATGAAGCACTTTTCAAACAGCGTGCACATCTACCTTCAAAGTATCCTGATTGGCCTCAGGTAACAAAAGGACCAGCAGGTTCAAAGCCTGCAGCTGTTGCTTTTTTGTGGGGAGCTCTGTAATCACACACACAGACACGTTTTTCAGTTACTGTCTTGTTTGTGTTTAAGCAGAATACTTCATGAACAGATGGTGCACATACTGTTGACAGCAATAAATGTGTTGAGGTACTCCACAGTGAGTAAAGGATGGGGTAACTCCCTGATGAACAGCTTCAAAAGGCTAGCAGCATCGT
Source organism: Gadopsis marmoratus (assembly GCA_036023855.1). Classification (NCBI taxonomy): domain Eukaryota; kingdom Metazoa; phylum Chordata; class Actinopteri; order Centrarchiformes; family Percichthyidae; genus Gadopsis; species Gadopsis marmoratus. Next base: position 17,481 of record JAVQJF010060804.1, read on the forward strand.
GCTGTTTCAACTGTTGCCATGGGAACATCCCGTCATAGAAAGAGGACTCGAGGTCCTGGCACAGTGACTGGATTTGGGACAGATACACACAGGAAGCTTGTTTTACTACTTCATCAACCTCAAGGACGAGTCGTGTTAATGTTGGTGTCAGCCTTTCTTTACTCTGTTAACGCTACAAACCCAACAACTCTAAATTTTTAACCAACCTTGACTCTAGTGGCCGCTCCAGGGATCCGTAGCAGCCCCTCTGTGTCTAATCCTTCCTCCTCAATATGATGGATAAGCTAAGAATGACACGGAGAGAGAGAGAGAGAGAGAGATTTAACATCGCAAGTTAATATAATAATGATAATATCAATAATGATCTCAGTACACTACCAGTCCAATGCACTTCACTTCAATTCAGGAAGTACTGTGAACTGTGAGATTCATATAGGAAATACAGTAACAAGCATTGATATATCACTGCTGTCTGATCTACTACTATTATCAGATTTCCTCTCATCATTGCTGTAAATTTGAATTGTCCATGTCTCAGACGGACAATGTGACTGACTGGATTGCTCACCCTCTGCAGTATGAATGGCACTTTGGTCCCAGGAGCCCTCTTCTGGTCCTGATCCAATAAAGTGGAAAGGGGAACACCGAATAGACCACTTTCTGCACAAGGACAAAAATTGGAATGTCTACACTGCATTAACTATACATGGCTGGCAGAAATAGTCATTTGTGTGTGTGTGTGTGTGTGTGTGTGTGTGTGTGTGTATGCGTGCGTGTGTGCGTGTGTATGTGTACCTTTAGTCTTAACTTTGACAGCTTTGTGAGCCTTAACATCTATCCCTGCAGTGTCAAACAGAGCAGTCATCTCCACCAGCACCAGTCTACGCACCTGAACAGAACATTACAGACAAAAACATATAAGACAACGATTTGAATTAATAACTGGTTTTAGAGACATTTCAACTAACTCATGTCTTATGGGGCAATGTGTCTCATGAAGGCTTATCTTAAAAACAAACATGACATGTACAAGCAAGCAAACAATCACATGCATCCTGTTCCAAGAGGTTACCTTTTTCATATCCAGAGGAGACAGGTCCCCTATTCTGGTCTGACCGGTTTTATCCCGGAGCAGCTTGAAGTTCTACAGAATAAAAACAAAGAGGGAGAGACAGAGGGGCGTCAGCGAAACGTTAAAAGTAAACACCGTATGAGAAGTGACCATAGATCTTTTATGAACACACACAAGAGTGGAAATAATATTTTATACCAGCTTCAACCACCAGATGACACTATAGACGAGCACTAAAATTGCTCCCACACACAAATGCTGTTTTCTGCTGATACCCAACACATACTGTACAGTATGCTCAATGAAATTCTAACTGTACTGTTTAACTATAACTAACTATACATACCATATTCTGATGTATGTTTATGGTTACATTTCATTCTTCTCGCTGTGTGTCTTGTTTTTATTACATTACAAGGCCAAAGTGTCGACAAAACAACACAATTAAACAAGAGTCACTATAGAGCATAATGTAAAAATTGCGGTCATAAAGTAAATACATTGTTGTAAAACTGCATGACAGACATCCAATGCTAGCTAACATCAAACCTTTTCCATCATTAATCTGATAATATTACATTCAGGTGTAACAAAGATAAAAAAACAAAAAGAAAACAACATTTCATCACATCTAAAAATGCACAGTGAGCAGTAAAAACAAATCTATTGTATACAGTAAGGTTGTTCATTTTGTGTTGTCAGATCTCCGTTTCTGCTTTCTCTGGTAAACCTGACCCACAGCAATTAATAAGTTATCAATAGAAGCTCTATATTACTAATATGACCCTGCACGAAAGAGTGCTTATAGCAAAGGAACAATTCAAAGTGGCATTGCATATGTTTGAAAGCCAATGCTTTAAATCAGTGCACACGGTTTATGTGTGTGCGTGACTCACCGGTAGTTTGTCATCAGGTGAGTTAGGGTTAGCGGTGACCTTTAACCTCTGGTTGTTGTCCCTGTAAGTGAGCGCCTGCTCTGAAAACGCCACTTCAACGTTCAGTTCGGTCTCTGTTTCTGTTGAGACACGGACAAAAAAGGAAATAAGTGATGCGACCGCACAAGTTGTGGAGTACAGATGTGTTGATGTAAAGTGAAGTTGTATACACACACAGAGGGAAAATTAAATGTGATTTTCTGTAGTAAATGCCACACTAAGTCACTATAGCAGAAAGAGGAAGAAAGAGAGGCCTGCTGCCTTTTACGTACCTATAACTTCTCTATTGGTGAAACCTGGTTTTTAGGCTTTACCTGAATTCTCCACCCATTCCACAAGGATGCGGATTATTGAAAGGTTTATAATAAATCAGTTGTGTTGTATTGCTTTCTATTGCATTGTATCGTATCACATACGATCATGTTTTAATTTTTTCTATTCTACACTTTCCATACAGTGAGTGTGTCACTAGGCAGTTCATCATTCTCCATACTGACTATATGTCTGTACATGTCTCTGTGGAAGTATGTTGCACATACCAGCAGAAGTGACATCTTTTTGTCCATTCTCACTTCCCCCTTTGAGATTGCTAGGCTCCTCATCCTGCAGCACAACACAGAGAAACATAACTGTACAGCACACAGCGTAATGTTGAAGAAGTCACAAATTCACACAGATCCCCCCCCGTTACAGTTTTCATGTTACATATTATCTTGTCTGTTAATTAGTGAACAAACTGTGCGTCTAAGTGAGAAAAGTGACAAGACTCTTGGTTCAAAGCTGTTTATTCTTCTGACTGTTTGGAGTAGCAGTAGTACACTTAATTCTACCAAAATCAAATATTTTCCATATATAGAATGTGAACGCAGTCAGTCGAGTGCATTGAAGGGATTTGATTTTGCAGTAATGGAGTTGGATTTAGTGGTGTGACAAACAGCTTGGTAATTGAGTTACTGATTAGCTAGCAAAGCTGTGAACACGTCCCATGTGATAAAAAAAGAAGGAAATGCTTCATTTGTGTGTTGTGGTGGAATGGTGGAGTGAGGAGCTCATGGAGGAAAAACAGAATCATTGCAGTATCAGTTTCATGCCCCTTATCCAACCTGATTTCATGTCCCCCATAATCAGATTGTGACAGACGTCAATTAACCCAATTCAGAAAAGAGGTAATTGACATTTGAGAAATACACTTACTAGTCTTCTTGCAGAAAGTTAGATGAGAAGATCGATACCACTCTCAAATCAATTCAGTGTAATTTATATAGCACCATATCATAAAGTTATCTCAGGGCACTCTTTCATACGGAGCAGGTCTAGACCGATGTAACGCCTCTTACAACCACAACTTGTCGTTTTTACACTTCATTTTTTGTATGAATTAAACAAACTCGATATGATGCGTTAATTAGCTAACCGACCGTTGGCTCCAGCTACACATTTAGCACATGAGAGTGGTACGAAATCTCAGCAAGAGAGCAAATGAGCACACTTCCCAAAACGTAGAACCATTTCTATAATTACGTCTTACAGTATATTTGAAAAAAGATTTGTTAAATCAATTCTAGCCAGTGTCACAGTTTACAGCAAAGGAAGCAAAGCTAACCTTCTTAGGAGGTCTGAATATATCCCTAACATCAGGAACGTGTTGCCGGTTGCGTCGCCGTAGCAACGTCTGCTGGAGTGATGTCACACGACGTTCTACAGCTGCCGCCTGCGTTCTGGTCAGAGTGGACAGGAACACTGCGCTGTCTTCTTCCTGTCAATCAATCATTCAACCTCAAACATGAGGAAATATCAATGCAGAACATCCATCCATCTATCTGATGTCTTCTTCAGTCTGTCTATTTTTGCCAAACACAGTCTTACTCATATAAGCAAATATGAAACTCATATAAGCAAATATGAAACTGATAAACTATGAATCAAACTGGACTATTTCAATAAGGGATGTAGATGGTTGATACCTGATCCAGGTCAGCTGCCAGTGAATCATCAAACAGCTGTGCTAGCCCCGCCTCTGCAAGCCACGCCTCCTCCTGCTCGCCTTCTGAAAGAGAAAATGAAGAAAAAGAAAAAAAAAAAAAAGGAGCGATAACGGACTTTTATTGTTTTATTTAGTTCCTGAGATGGTACATCATTATGGCCATGTTGTGACTTGCGATGAAGGAAAGCGGGGGCGATAGGTATGGAAAAACATTAGGAAAAAAAAAAAGGGGACATTAGCTTCTACTTATCCCAGTGTAAGACACTCAGGCAAGTGTCTACAGGTGCAGGAAAGGGAAAGGAGTAACCGCAGACAGAGTTGGACACACATACTATAGAGGAAAGGTGTGTCTGCTCCAGAGAACAATAGTCTCCATAAACAGGATAAATAAGACTCGCAGAAATACGCACAGGAATTGCATACCTCTTGTACATGGCGACGCAGAGCTGGTCTGCAGAAGTCTGAGCTGGCAGTGTGAACAACTAGCATTTACATTTAATAACAGTCTCTTCGGATCATTCTGCTTCAGAACATGTGACACTAAAACGCTTTCCAATTTAAGTTGATATCTAAATTGTGTTGTTTTTACTTTCCTACTTGAATTCTTCAATTCAAATTTTGATTTCTGTTCAAATGGACATTTGTATGTGTGTCTGTAAAACCTTTACTGCATCAGTGTATAGTTACTGGTCTCATTTTGAACTTTAACATTTTCAGAGACACAGTAGTATTTCAGTAATACAGCAGATGCAAAAAGATGCCAAATGACTAGAGAGAAGCAAAACAATCACAAAGAGACACCAAACTACTAAACGCTAGTTGACCACAAACCGACACCAATGAGACGCAAAATGAATACGAAACCGCTACAAAGAGACACACGGCCACGTCGTTTGTAGTTTTTGGTGTGAGGTTTGTGGGTGTGTCTCTCTCCTGTGTAGGTGGGATGGGGGACCTTTCCCATGTCTGTGCCAGGGGCCCATTGTCTCTTAATCAGTCCATGTCTAGAACCACACACATGCCCAAACTATCTGTTCTGTAAGTAGAACGTTCTAAATCAAGAATTACAACACAATGTGAACATCAGCAGATGTAAGAAAAGGGGACATGTTTGTCTCTGACAGGTCTATCCACAGTGCATCCTACCCTCAGGAATTTTCTGCTGCTCCTCCTCTTGCACTTCTCCTTCTCCTCCACCTTCTCGCCTCCCTGCTCCTTCTCCTGAGCGAGTGATATTCTCCACCTCCTTCCAATAGTCGTCCATCTCAAGCTCGTCCAGAGAGTCCTGCGTGACATGCGAGGGCACACAAAAATGGGGAACTGTTGACGTTTCTCATACCTTCTTCACGTCTTGTTTCTGTCCTGGACAGTGGTGTTTGCGGATTAAGATTGTTTTTATAAATGCCCTTATGTGCCAGATATGATGAAAAAAAACGAACAGCACAAGACTCACAGCCAGTCTGGACAAGTCTCAAATGTAACCGGCTGTGCAGCTTCACTGAGATATATACACACGCACTTGATATAAAACACTCAAAACACTAAAAATTTAAACAGACCACAGAGCACGTTTCTCCACTTCACTCTGCTTTTCCTAAAAAGGTGTTTAACTTTAATTATTTGTTTTTTTGGTGAATTTGTTGGTTTATCACTGACATTTAAAGCAGAAATTCTTATCCTGAGTTAGCAGAAAAGGTTGTAACCTGCGAATCCCACGACCACAATACTGGGCGGATAAGTAACATACAAGGATTATTATTTATGGAGGGAAAACAATATAGTCCTAAAATAGTTTATTAATGGAACTATATCATTTGTTTCAATGTTTAATGATGCAGAAATGCGCTTTATAGAGCTTTAGAGTGCTTTTTTTGTCGTTTATGTTAACTGGCCCCATTTGCTGGTTTTTATTTAGGTTTGACAATTTATCCACAAGATCTATACTGAGCTAATAAATCAATATATTATCTCTGGGTAATATTTCAAAAAGTCTGACCTGTCCCTTTAACTTAAAAGCGTGTGATTTCACCCACTGAGCAAACTCTTTTGCATGCCAATAATGCAATTGGACAGGTGGGTGACCACAGATTATGAACAGCAGCAGCAGTCTGCAGTGGTGTGGGATTAGGAAACAAACGAAAGGCAAAAACGATCATTTTAATTTACTTGCCACGTCGCTCTCTTGCACTTCCCATAGAGGCAAGACTGGAGTAAATGTAAAAATCACACCGCAGCAGTGTAGCGTACAAACATCCGATGTTTGATAGAATAAAGACATCACAGTACATTGTGCACGGTTTCATTGACAACTTAGCTCTTTTGCACCAAAGATGTCCCCCAAAACACTGTGAGGCACTACCACAAATTCATCACATCGCCATTATCAGCCTACCTGAGAGTTGCAGCGTTGACATGTGGGCCGCAGTCTGGACTTGGGATTGGGACTGTGCCTGGGGCTGGAGCCTGGTTTAGGGCTGGAGGAGGGTTGAGACCTGGGGAAAGCGGCGGCACTTGGGTTGGGTAGTGACGATGGGTCACTGCTTGCGGTTTTAGAACTACTGGTGGTGGTGGTGGAAGGCCCATATCTGTCTACATGATGTGTGTTCTGGTTGTATTGATTAGTGTAATGGCCTGTTCTGCAGCTACAAGAGAGACAGACAGGTGGGGACAGAGACAGGTAAGTCGGGCAGTTAGAAAGATACAAAATCTGGTTATCAGTTGGCACAATCCTTGCAACCTACTAATCGATTTAAAATTGATTTAAAAGAGTCTCATAAGCCCTAGAAGTGAAACTTGTTGCCGGCCATAATGGTTTCAGCCGCGCACTTTGCACCTCGTTTACCAGTGACGTTATGATTAATGCTCATACCAGCACCTATCATAGAAATATTCCTGGATTATAAATGTTAGACTGTCTGAGAAGTGACTGTGCATGTTGTGCTCTGTAAACAGGTGCATGTACAGCCATGTTTCAAAGGCCAGGTTTTCTTTGCTTGGATTCATCCTGCAGTGGATGCTAGTATGCCTTTAATGGCAGGACAAGAGAGGGAGACACGCTCTCTCTCGCTGAGCGAGTCAGACGGGCAGAAGTCGGCCAAAGACTAACTAATGATGAGCCAACAGTATGTTGAATTCCCAGCCAGTCATCTAATGAGGACGACCTTAGCAGGGACTAAGAATAGCAGATCTCACATTCTCTTTGCTAGCTCAACACATTCCGCTCATCTCAGCATGTTCAGCCTAGCAGGGACGGTGTGAAGCATTAGCACTGATTACATTAAGGATGGCCTCATACTGGCTGTTTAACAGTGTAATCGCGTATGGTCATATTTATCACACACACAGACATTCATTCCCACATGTGCCACAGGTACCCATGACAATCAATACACAACAGAAACAGTAAGATGTCGCTCTGAAATCTCACGAGATGTTGGAGGAAGAAGAAAGTATATTACTATTTAACAAAATGGTCCGTCTCTGGAGGGATCCTTTCCATAATGCTGTCAGACACTTAACAATAAGAATAACAATCTGAGCCCGTCAGCGGCAAACACCACGCCACAGTTGCCCCAAAATATTACATTTGTTGCATGGGGCCTTTAACATTTAACAACTTTTCTAATTCATTCATTCTGTATGGTGTCCACAAACAAAACACACAGCCCACCAACACAGGGCGACACGACTGCTGCTAACACCACCATTAGGAGTACTCCTACTACTGTGTATTGTATAATTATGTGAAAGAAAGTGGTCAAAATGATACATAGTCTCATCAAAATGCATTACCTCACAGCATTTATCAGAGCTGCACAAAATACTGGTAAATAAAATAAAATAAATAGCTGTTGGTAAATTACAACATAAAGAAATTTGTCCGTTAATGTCAACATTTCAGAGGCTGTAGGACCTAAAAAGGGTGTCTCAATTGTGAGATGACACATGGAGTGCATTAAAAAAAAAAAACTTCTCAATTAGGCTTCTAGACTGCTCAGTCACCAGGAATCTGTGCAATTCAGGCAAAAATAATTTTGTTACAAATATTTAGCCACCAAATTTGATAACTCTTGAATAACGGACTAAAAATGTCAGGACAAGAAAGTAGCTATTCTAACCGAGATGAAACGAAGTACAGGAAATAAATAACCCCATGAGGCTAAGTGGGAAGTCAGACTGAACAGCGTCGAGTCGATGTGCGGTGTTCATTAATTTGGAATTATCAGCAGTTTTACACTGAGGGCTCACGCTGAGCCAAGACCACATACCACAGCAGACTTCCTGACACACACACACACACACACACACACACACACACACACACACACACACACACA
>JAVQJF010060809.1:0-10432 GCA_036023855.1 Gadopsis marmoratus
AGGCCATTTAATCAACAGTCACAAAAACAAATTTGAAAATGAGCATGTTTTTTCAGTATTTCAAAGACCAATATTAAATTAACTTTATACAAAAAAGTAACAAGTACTATTGCTATTTATTTTATAGTCCAATTGCTTTTTTCAGTTCTTTTTTTCTTGGTCAGTGAGAGAAATCCGGTCTGTGTTGAACTGAAGTCAGGTTGAATGTCTGAGTGCAGTCAGCTGCCAGGATTTTGATATGACTCTTGTGTCTCGGCACTCTTAACTAATGGTGAGACAGATCCTCTCGTTCCAGAGAGGCCGCGACCGTAATGGAGATATCACCAGGCAACAGGGTATCCAAGTAGTGCAAAGAGCCAGAGCAAGAGCAGAATAAATCACTCATACTGGGCCTGATGGCATGGATTTTAGCTCAAAAACTCCCAGGGGAACATGAGGATATCAGAATTCAATTAGCCACGAGTGCTGTTTGGCACTGGCTTACAGTATGTGTGTGTGTGTGTGTGTGTGTGTAATTGTATGCATCTGTGTGTTTGTCTGAATGTAAGCACTGTATCCTCAACACACATAGGAAGTTAAAATTTGAATCTCTGAGAAGGCGTAGGCTCCTCTCACAGGCCCTCAGTGCTCATGTGACACACATGAGAGGGCGACTGACTGTAGGGAAAGGAGCCTCCTGGAGTACTCATTAGGCCACTAATCCCATACCATAAACATTATTTTAATGGGATTGCATAAAATTTCCTGGAACAAAGAACTACTTCCTGCAGCTTGGTGAAGGTATGCATGCAAATCATGTATAAAGGAATCAGTATTTTAATGAAATCTCTTGTCCTGGCAATGGATATTTCCTCTTTAAAGGCAATATAAGCACAGCACGCAGCCCACTGAATGATCCAACACACACAAGCAGCCTGTGACAGAGCAACATCAGCAGGTGGTGTGTATGTGGGTGGCGTGGGTGCTTAATAATCATCCAGGATGGCATCCACTTCAAGCCAAGATTGACTATAGATCATGACTCTCCACCTCCTGTGGAACAGGCCTGCTTCCTCACACAGGAAACAAGAAGAAGAGAAAAGTAGTTTCACGCTTCACATGTACTTCACAGCGTCCTCATTCGTGGTTGTGTGACCCCAAATATATAATATCTGCTGATGTTGTTTTAATCTTGCATGTTACACTACAACATTGTGCAGAATTGAGTGTTTAAATTGCATGGGTTTCTTTCTCAGTTGTTGTTTTTTAGATATCAAAAAAATGACTGAACACAGAAAAGACAAAACTATCTTTTCAGCTACTGCCAAGATTCAGAAGGACTGCACTGATGGCTGCTGTTAACAGTGTTTATGCTTTTCATTTGTGAACTTTTCTCTTTATGTATTTGCAGCACTTGTTTGAGCTTTATGTACACCCAAAACATGCACCATATCCTTCTTTTCATTCCATATTCTAACATGTAACGGCATTTAAACACTAGCATATACAGATTTTGCTTGATTAATTTAATATAATTTTTCTTTCTAAACATGCATACAGTGGAAATTCTTCTAGCAATCACTATAACATTTTCCATCCGAACATCTGCTCCAGTGCCTGTAATCTTTCTTGGTGTGTGTGTGTGACGGGAAGCACTTCCTTCATTCCATGTCTCCTATCTCCTGCACAGTGTCAGTGTTGCCTGGTAGTTAAAGATCCTGCTCAGGCCATCCCTCTCCAGCTGGTATGAGACAGAGCTGCTGGAGATTTCTTTGTCTTATGTAAGATTATCAGCCCAGTGATTCAGGGCTGACTGGTTTCACACCCCAAAGCTCACAGTTCATCTGTGTTGTGCATGAGGTGGCAGGACTCTCAGGCACAAACTGTGTCTCCCAGACGGTCCAGATCCTTCACTTTTAAATGTCAGGCATGTCATTTGAGTCAGAAGACACTGGAAAGGAAATAAGAGAAATGGACAGATTGGTTTGAATGGTGAGTCGGATGAAAAGCTGTGTTCATTAAGAAATGCATGAACGTGTGTGTAAACACTTGAAGTGCCTCTCACTGATGTGATAGATTGGCCATACGTGGATCTGAAATTAAGCTGGAACATATTAATTTTTCTATCTAAATTACCTGCATTCTCTCCGGTCCATGTGCCTTCATTATGGCTCTGTATGCATACCTACTTACTGTATTTCATTAAGTATGTGCAATAACGCACTCGCAAAATTAAATGAAGGGGTCCCGAGATGATGTCTTGGGTAGGAAGCCAGTCACTGAACAAACACCTGTAGGGAGAGTGTGCATTGTCGGAGCAATGGTCATTTGTTTTCGGACAAATGGGCTTTCAGTCCAATGGGACATTTTTCTGACTATTGGGGTTTCAGAGTAATGGGCTATCAAAACAATTGCGTGGAACCGACACTTTATCCAGGTTTCTGATCATTCTCTGGCACACACACAGGTGTGTTTTCACTTTGAGTGACATAATAGCCAGTAAAACAAAAACTACTTTACGAAACAACAAGGTTGGTATGCTGAAGTTCTTTGCAAGCAAAATGTCAGCTAGTACAGAATGACAGATTTGCTGGATGTGGTGGAGTGACAAAAAGACACACCAGCTCTGATGCAGATGATCATAAACAGACCCTGTTAGACTCACATAAACAGTGCTATGAATAACCAGATTTCTCTGTGTTCCATGTAAACGTCATATCTCTATGATTAAAACCAGACTAAAGACTGGAACGTAAGCATATTCAGTAAAACACACACATGTACAGTGCAAATTACAATTTATTAAGACGTATTCATCACAAAAGAAAATGACAATAAATAATGTAATATCGGTGTATTTCCATCATCATGGCTCTACAGGACCTTTGTCTCAGTAAATGTACCTTTTCTGCACAACCTTCTTTACAACACACCTAAATCTCAGAGGAAAAGCTTTGCTGCAGCACCACGGAGTATCACACACCATGTGCTGAAGAGCGACAGATGGAGTTATTGTCTCAATTCAGCCTGCAGATTCTGATAACCCCTTTTTGCTGCTACATTTCTCTTGCTACATTTGTATTTAACTCATTAAGAGAACAGAAAGGGGACTGGGAGTACCAGACTAAGGCTTTTAGAGATGGGCTTTCATCTGGAAGATATTTGTTGCTGTATTATTAGGTATTATTTTTCATCGGTGAAAAGCAACAAAAGTCAAATAAAGAATCAAAATCCTTTTTCAAATCATCTAACTTTTGACCTACAGGACATCCATGAAACCATCATAATGGCTTAAAAAGAAGAACTCTCTATGAATAGTACCTCTAAATTGAAATTTCACACAGAGCGTTCCTAATTGAATAATCTCCTACTATTCCACAGTTATGCTCAGACTGGAGGTTATGTAACCAGATGGTAGGACAGCATTACACTGAGGGGTCAGGGATCAAAAGACACATCTAACCCAGGAAGACATCTCCATAGCAGCCCATTCCCTCCATCTTCTTTTCTCCAGCCTTGTCGACCAGATCGGGAAAGTGGACCCCCACACAGGCATTGACAGCCTCCCTCACCTCTGCCGGCAGAGACCTCAATTTCTGCTCGTGCTCCTTCAGAGCCTCCTGATTGAGCTGCAGACACAGGGGCCAAAGGTTAGTTAGAGGTTATAGGCTTTTTTCTCCGCCAGGTGCAATATTTGATATATTAATATAAAAAAAACAGATCTTTACTAACCTCAAGCTAGAGAACTTACTTGAATCCAGTGGCATGAACTGGTTTTAAATAAGAGTGATGCTGAGCTATTTTCAGCATATTTAATGATGTGGCAATGTGCCTGTATTAATGGAAATGCCTCAGTACTCAACCAACGATGTTAAATACACACAGCACAGATTCGTTTGCATGCTGAAAGGAATACGTTATTCTCATTTGTCTCTTAATCTCTTAGCACTCCTCCCACTGCTTCCCTCTATATCAAAAACTGTATTTGTAAGATAATTTCTATTGGTGAGGCATCAAAACACACCATCCATCCATCTGGTGTTCACGCGTCAATGTCTAAACTATCTAACACCTCTTTTCCCAATAGTGACTGCCAATTTTTCCACTAATCCAAAGCAAAGCATTGTCACAAAAGCGCTCTGACATCATTTACAGCGGTGGGAGCTTGGTCTATACTTTCTCAGTCGTCTAAACTGGATGTGTCACCCTGCAACATTACGTATAATCACTGAATGGACAGATGGCCACGGTTGACAATGTGTTGGGAAAACAGAGTTCTGTTGATTGCATAGTTTGGATTGTAGATGGGCGTATAATAGAAGTTACAGCACTTGTGCTTGTATTAGTCACATATGAATCACTTTATGGGGACACACCTATGAATTGAGAGAGGACCTAGAACCTTTTGAGGAACCCAGGAACTAAATCAGCTTTTTCACAGGAGGAACCAGGGACCAAATTTAATTGCTGTGCCATAGTTCCAGGAGGCAAAAAAGGTTTGCAGTGCTGAACATTGCTGATTGGTAAATCTGTCTTTGATCCAATTTGCCTAGTCTTTACAGATCTTCAGATTCTTAAACAGCAATGTGTGGTTCCTAGTTTAGTTCCTGAGTTCCATTGCTATTGTTCAAAAAGGGCTATAAGTCAGTGCAAGGTCCTCCTGGGTGACAAAAACAAGTGTCAGCATGTGTACCTGATTAGTCAGGGCCTTGATTTCCTCCAGTGTAGCAGCCTGTTTCTTCATCAGAGCCTCCTGCTGTGGGTAGTAATCTGAAGACTGTAACAATACAATAAAGTACAATACAACATGTCGCTAGTGAAAAACACGATCTATCTGTGGTTTGAGCCTGCGTGACTTTGTTCTGTGTGTGCATGTGGTATCAAGTGAGAGATAAAGACTGTTTGCATGTCTATAAGCAGTTTGTCTGGTCATGTTCCTCCCTGTGAGTGTGAGTGTAGAGGAATGCACCCATGGGATGCAACCGGATCAAGAGAATCAATAGAGTTAAGTCACAACAAGTTGATCTGTTCGGTTACACAGTCCTTATTGCAGACTGTGTTAAAGACTATAACACTATCACTTTTTTTTAATCAGCATAGCCTCAGTATTAGTAACTTATAGTTATAAATAGTTGCCGTAATTAACGGGCCAATGCGGATTAAGTAGATCAAAATAAGCTGCAATGCGACCCTGGTGTGTGGAGGGATGAGAGGGGTTTGCAGCAATCCAAACGGCGTCGATCGGAGAGGAGTGAAATTTGCTGGTCTTTAACCCAGATACAACAGGTCTGAATCTTGATGCACAAAGAGACGAACATGAGCAGAGCTCAGTGATTCATCTGCCACACATGGATTATCCTGCTGCCTGTAAACAGCTTCTGAGTAGTGGACAAGCCTGGCCTATGGTCAGGGCCCACTGTACGTTATTCAGTGGGTAAAAGGGTGTGTGTTTGTGTATGTGGGTGGTTTGTGGGTGAATGGGTGTGTGTGTATCTGTAAGCAAACACATGGCTGTATGTGAACATGTGAGCAAGTGTATGAAAGGAAAGTGCTGTAACATGCCTAAGGTGATATTTTTTACAGGTTTTGTTCAAATCCTTAGACACTTGCTGCCTCTTTGTAACCATAGTTACGCTGCTGAATACGACACGTGTTGAACAGACCAGTGGATGTTAAGTGTGAGCTCTGACATTAATAATGTCTTAGGTACACGTGAACATGGTAAATGCAGTGATGCATATTAGTGAAAGGAATAGTCAGACATTTTGGGATGTAAGCGTATTTGCTTTCTTGCCGAGAGTTAGATGGGAAGATTGATGCCACTCTCATGTCTGTCTGTTAAATATAAAGCTGCAGCCAGCAGCCTAGCTTAGCTTAGCTTAGCTAAACAAGCACAATGTAGCGTGTTAAACAGTGAGATTTTGAAGTTCTGGTAGGCAGATTTTATTACTTTTAGACAGATCCAGGCTAGGTGTTTCCCCCCATTTCCAGTCTTTATGCTAAGTTAAGCTAACAAACTGCTAGCTCCAGCTTCATAAATTCCATACAGATATGACCGTGGTATCAATCTTCTCATCTAACTCTCAGCAAGAAAGCGAATAAGCTTTATTTATCAATTTGTCAAACTACTCCTCTAATTGTACATCCATTCTCAAGAAGCCTTTGAATGTGATCCTTTCATTGAGTTTGAAAAACTACTTACTGCACCATCAGACTGACTAGTGTCATCCAGCATCTCTGTGCTCTTTGCCTTTTTCAGCCTAGGAGAAGAAAATTATTATTTTCAATTAAACCTCAAGTACATAGTGCTACAAATTCATCAAATCACACCAGCCTGAATGCACAATGTCATGTGGCAGAGGGAAGAAGAAGAAGCTAAGCTGCTCCTCATCATTTGTCCTCTCACATTTCTTGTCATTTGGGACAGGAAGCTGAGGTGAGAGGAACAGCAATGAATGGAGACATAAAATAAAGTAACTGAAGGTCATGCTTTGAACTCACTTGGATTTCTCTGAGGACGAACGTTTTGAGAGTGCTTTCTTCTTATTTTCACTGCAAAACAAGGCAAAGACAGGAAGTAAAGTGGCCATATAAATAGCCTTTTAACAGTTGCAGGGCTGTGTGTCTCTGGTGTGAGCTTTTCAGTGAAAGGAAGGATTAAATGTTATAGTGTCTGTGTGGGCAGGTAGATGACCGGGGCTGCCTTCGCTTCCCTACTGCTGTTTAAACACCTGTTGGATAATGGTTGTCCTGAGATAACCATCTGTCAGCTGGGGACTTGGGATAACACACACACAGAACTCCATAAGCCAGCCAAGGGAGATTGAAAGACCTGCACATTGAGGTGACTCATTCATTATTTGAGGTATTGTCTTACCAAAATGTCAAATGTTTCACCTCAGATGACACACACACTCACGCACACAGACAGTGTCACACCAAAATCTCAAGGCACAGATTGGACAGACTCAGCAAAGCCCTCTGCACTCTCAAGTGTGTACAGCATGTCCCAAACGTGTTATATGTGTGCTCACACCTTTCTAGGGTCTTCAGTTCAGTGGTGTGTCTCTCTGTGGCCATCTCCATCAGTTTGGCCAGCCTCTGTCACAATAAGGAGGAAGTGACACAATCGCAGTCAAGATAAAGCTAGAAAAGTAGCTCTAAATAACAATGCCCATGCTGTGTGTGATTAAAGACTCTCCTCTTTAAGGCAAAAGTTCAGCCCTCTGTTGATTTGATGAGAGCATGTGGCCCTTAATTTTTGGATGAAACATAAAAAAGAAGACACTGTTGATGATGTTGAAGATGATGATGATGCAGAATAAAGAGCATCATCTTCTAACCATGAAACAAAACACAGTTCCAAACATTCTTGCAAGAAATGTAGCAAAAGTTAGTTTGACAAATAGCACTAGTTTTCTGCTATTAAAATGATATACTGTTGGGTCATTCAATAACAAATACTTTTTTTTGGCACTTGGGGACAGCAGAAACACTGACTTATCATTGCTTTTTAAGTTGATATAGGGAACTTGTTTGCAAAAAGTTGCTTATTTGCACATCCAGTATTTACATAGCATCATTAGCATTGATTTAGAGCTCTGTTCTCCATCACTCAGCATGGTATTATCCTACCAAGTAGCCGAATGGCACAGCGCTGAAATGCGCTAAAATGCTCTGTATGGACGAGGGGAACTGCACAGTCAATAAAAAGAGTTGGTGGGCTGTGGGTTTGTCACTACAAGCAACGCCTTTCACATTATAAATAGTCATTTGGTCACCTGTTAATATAAACACATTGATTAACTTTAATTACAGCCCTGAGACTTAAACATAAACCTGTATTTTAACAACCTCTGTAGCAGACTGCTCTTTCTTCTTCCTCAGCTGATCACACTGCTCCGTCCACAAAGCCTGCAGCTCAACCTGCATTTTTTCCTTCTGCTCCTGCACCCGCTCCGTCTTCACACTGGAGTCAGAGGCGTTTTCCCCTCCCCTAGAGGAAACATGATATAACACAAAAAGACATATGCGAGTGGAATAGAGTTTATCGACTCTCAAGCCACTACCTCTCTAAGCACAGAGGTGAATGTACAGCCCCGTGGCTACTGGGAATCCTATACAGCAGTGCTCATTTGGCCTTGAATAACACAAGGGCTGTGCACATAAAACACTGCAGCCCATATTCATTTAGTTGTTCTCTTCATCCTCTAATATTCTGCTTCAGCTAGAAAAACACATTAGATGAGAAATATTCTCCGTGCTTCTAAATATGTCATTAATGACACTGACCAAAACAACAACTTCATTAGTGAGTCAATATTAATATGCTGTAGAAACAGAAACAGAACAGTCTTTGGTGAATGACTAAACATAAGCAATTGGACAGATGGATCAAACTACTCTGAAATTATTACACCCGTCCTCCACCAACACTATCTAACTGTCGTTTGTCAAACATTTTTTCTCCTACCACATTTCAGCTAGAAATGCTAGAAAAGCATTATGACAACAAACAGGAAACAAATAAATCCCCTTACTCTTTTTTCTTCACTGAGACCTTCTTGTTTATGGTCTTGAAGGAGTCAGAGTATTTCTGAATCAGGTCCTCTCCTTTTTTCTGATACTTCTTTTCTGTTTCCTTCAACTCTTTCTCCTGACGCTTGATGACCTTCAGATAGTTCTTGTGCTGTGTCAGTTCTTCAGTACTCACAGTCAATGGCTCTGCAGCATAAACACACAGGGCTTTGTTGTGAGAATCCTCCGACTTGTGTCGGCAGTGGATATGCATTTATAATAAATGTATTCAACAAAAGAAAGTCTAAATTGGTCTGTGTTTTTTTTCTTAGGAATCTTACAGTGTTCTGACAAAAAGGGATACTGCGATGAGTGCTGCAAATGAAGCACTTCAGTGTTCCCTTCAATGGATGTCGGCGGCTGAGATAAGCTACCTGTTCCTGCAGACTCGAGCGATGCGCTTGCTGGACAGGGCATGGCCACAGCAGGAGGCTCTTCAGTAGCAGGCTCTTCAGAAGCAGGCTCTTCGGCAGCAGGCTCTTCGGCAGCAGGCTCTTCGGGAGCAGGCTCTTCGGCAGCAGGCTCTTCGGCAGCAGGCTCTTCGGCAGCAGGCTCCTCGGCAGTAGGCTCAGGTTTATCATCTGAAGCAGGCTCAGGGTTTGCACTGGAGTCATTCACTGGCTCCTCTTTGGTTTCAGGAGCTACTTCTGGCTCTGGAACCACTTCCTTCTCAGCGGCTACCTCTTCAGGAGGGGTTTCAGGAGTTTGAGGAGGTTCTGCTGCAGGTTGTGGAGTCTCTGACTTGTTCTCAACCTCTTCTTCAGCTCCTTCTGCACTTGTTTCTGGTGGAGACACGGGTGTGGCATTTTCTAGGGGAAGTGGAAGGTTCAGTGGTCAAATACAGCTTCCTAATTCAGCACTAAAGACTTACTACGAGAGCCATATTAAAGCTTAGTATAAAAACTGTGTCCCCTTCACAACCTTGATTACCTGCAGCAGGGACTTCACTTTCCTTAGCTTTGTCCGTAGGAGTTTCGACCAGAGGCATCTCATAGGGAGAAATGTAGTCGGAGGATGACTGCATGGGCACAAAAAGGACAGGATTATCACAATCTAACAAGGCTAGTCATCTTCCAGGAAGTTAATTAGTGCTGTTAAGATTTTAAGAGACAGCTGGGGACATTACTGATGAGTCAGTTTCATTAGATGATGGCTGAGTTAACTTTCCCTTAGCTCCTTTTTGTTACCTCTTTTGGGGTCTTTGTGGTCTTCTCTGTACCCTTTGTCGGGTTAAATAAGGCATCTGTGAAATCTGAGGTAGAATCAAATATGTCAGTGCGCAATGCAGCAATAATTTATACTTTAACCAAACAAATGTGTGTAAAAAAACCCCATCAAAGCAAGAAAAACAACATAATGCTACCAGGCTCCACACATCCAAACTTAACCAGTCTTGTCCCTGACTGTCACCCTAACAACATGCATGCAATTGCAGCAGAAGACGTTTCATTTGCAAAAGCACAAAGTGAAAAGCCAAGCACCTGCAAAGGCAGCAGGGATGTAGTCCTTGACCTCAATGTACACAAAGAGCGCAGGCAGAGTGAGTGGCATGTTGCTTTCACTGCGCAGGCAGATGTGATGGAAACCTGCAGGGCATAAAACAAAACCCAGGTGAATTAAAAACAAGGCAGCAGCTCCCTTGATCCAGACGCTGGCTAAAACAAGTTAGCACACATTCTGAGGCCTTGGATGAGTCAGAGGTGTTTAAAATGATGTAGATTAGATGAAACATGAAATGAAATGGGCCATGCGATTGACTGGCGACCAGTCCAGGGTGTTTCCTGCCTCTCGCCCAATGTTAGCTGGGATAGGCTCCAGCCCCCCCTGCGACCCTTCGGGATAAGCAGTATGGATAATGAATGAATGAATGAATGAA
>JAVQJF010060823.1:0-71461 GCA_036023855.1 Gadopsis marmoratus
GAATTGTTGGGTCTGTATATATAGAGTTGGCTTGGACTTTCTCTATATTAACAAGTGCTATGAGATAACTTTGTTATGATATAGCGCTATATAAATAAAATTGAATTGAATTGAATTGACTCAAATGGTGCCACTTGAGACAGTAAGCACCATAAATACAGAGCACCTGACACTGCAGTGGATCCCTGCCAAGGAAAGGCTGCGTTACACCTGTGCTCTTCCTCACCTGGCCTCCGTGATGGCCGCGACGTCAGAGCCGAGAGGGTGCGGCCGCGGCAGCGTGCAGATAAAGTGCAGGTCAACAGGGCGGAAGGCTCGCACCGTTCCATCAGCACAGCCACAGAAGATCATATCCTCAGACAGAGACAGAGACTGGGCCACACCCGTCTACAAGGCAGGACAACAGGCACATTAGCGCATTTCACAGCATCATTTACAGATGGGTAAACTCCATCCCTGCAAACAACATAAATTATAATTAAGTGAACATGAGTCCTCCCTGTCAGTAATGATGAGGTGGAGTACAAATGCATCCTTTTTGGAACACTTCCAAACCCATCCTGTACTTTGGCTGTGTTGCTAATCTCTCTTTGATCCTCTGACAGAAGGCAGGAGCAATACCCACACACCTTCATCTTCACCTCTTGATTAATCACCACAGCTAGACACTGAGCATGAGCACTGAGAGTAATATCGTAGTAATAGTTTTATTTAATGTTTTTATTTAACCAGGAAGTCCCTTTAAAATCTCTTTTTCGAGGGAGGCGACCTGGCCAAAAATAGCACGCCATTACAAGATGAGAAAATCAATACCACTCTCATATCTGTACAGCCAGGAGATTGTTAGCTTAGAAACCGGAGTAATAGCTAGCCTGGCCCTGTAAAACCACAAAGTGTGATTTAAAAAAAACAAGATATATAGTGAGCTTTAGGGGTGCTGGAGGTGCTGTTGGAATGATACCAATCAATATCCCCTGCATCACTCTCATTTGAGGTTAAATAATGTATAGGGTTAAAAATAGTGGTAGCTAAAGAGCCCAAACAACCTCTTGTCACTGTTGGACGTTTCCTGTGTGAGTGACTCACCCGTAGGTCCACCCACTTGTCCAGCATCCTCTTGCTGTTAAACTCACACAGCAGGCCAGAGGAGGTAGTGCAGAAGGTGGAGTTAGATGTAGATCCCCGTCCACAGGCCACATCACAGAAGAAGTTGTTCCTCAGCTCTCCCAGCAGCCCCGAGCGGCCCAGCAGAGGGACAGGAGCGCTGGCCTAAATGCGACAGATGGGGTGAAATTGGTCACAAAACCAAACTCCCAGTTTACAGTGATAGTTCTTTTAGCTTGGACGATTTTCAAGGCAATGAAAATACTGTGTAAAAATGTTGCAAAAGCGATTCTTCTGAAGGTGGACAAATCACTCCAGCCCAAGCAGTATTAAAGCGAAAGGAAGGTTGCTACTGACATGACTGGCACAAATGTTATAAAATGAATACCTTGCTGGCCTTGCAGTGGTCCAGATACCAGAACTTGACATGTCTGTTCCCCACAGTTACAAAGTAGGAGCTGTCCTCAGAGAAAGACACACCTGTCACCTTACTGGACACCTTGTTAGCCGCCACCACTACATCTTTCTGCAAGAGAACAGTACAACATGTTAAAGTGTTAGCCCTCTGTGGGCACATTTGAATTTGCTACAAACTGTACTTTCTGTCCCCCCCCTACGTATTCAGTCTTTATGCTAAGCTAAGCTACCCAGCTGCTGAGAGCGGTTTCAATCTTCTCATCAAAGCAAGAAAGCATCAAAGCGTTATTTTCCCAAAAAGTATTCCTATAACATAACATGGAGTGTGTATTGCACCAATATGACATGCTCAGTCCTTGACAAGAGGAGCTGCTGAATGTGGGCTAAAACTTCAGAGTCAGACGCACCTTCCACGCCCACACGTTGACCATCATGTCATGCTGGTTTCCCACACTGACAATGTATTTGCTGTTGGGGGAGAAAGCCACGCAGGAGACGCCGTATTTGTGCGACTGGAGCTCCGCCACCTGTTTCCGTTCTGCCACGTCCCACAGTCTCACTGCCGGAAGGTGACCGCACTGGTGGAAAGCAAAGAGGGATGTGGAGGAGGAGTGAGTGGTTAAAACAGAGTTAAAAAAGAGAAAAATGTAGGTAGAGAAGGTAGAGTGGGACGTCCATTAATCCCAGGGTTGGCGGTTCAATCCTGTCCCCTATCCTTTGGCAAGACACTGAACCTAAGTTGTGTCCGATGAAGGCCAGCACCTTGCATGGCAGCTACGTGTCTGTGAATCTGTATAAGTGCTTTAGGAACCGTTAAGGTTGGAAAGCGCTATATATATGTCAAGTCCATTTGCCACGTTATTAAAGAAAGGGGCTGTTTTTTTTTTTAGTCTCCAGTCTTTCAATCCACTGGAACTGGCAACACACCGTAGTCACCTGTCAGTCCAGCCTATCCAGCTATCTAAGAGATTATCCTCTCTGTCCTCTGCTAGACAAGACGGTTACTTGTCCCTGGGCCTGTTCACATAATTCTCTCTCAGGGATCAGAAGGTCAGCGGGCTATTTGTGCAGTCTCTTATTTTAATATGGTAGGACGAACTTCAAAGGTCGGAGTTAATAGGTGAGAGGAAAGGCAGCCTGAAGGATGCTGAAAATGGATGACATTCAGCTAAAGAGTGAGCCTCATACAAAGGAGACAAGAAGAAAAAAAAGAAAGTCAAATTAAAAAAAAAAAGATATGCGCGGCTGCTGTCGGCCTGTGCTTGGTGTAAATTAGCTTCTGTTTGGCAGATGAGACATTTCTTTTCAGATTATTCCCTCGAAAATATCTTAAACTCTTCTCCTCTTTCAAGGTTTGTAGGAAATCCTCTAACGGCGCGGTGACGCTCTCAGCATTGATCACAAGAACAAAACAGGTAAAAACAGAATCATCATGATTCTGCTTGACCTGTGAAATATTTTGTGTTCTGTAATCTCTTTCAAGATTTCAAATACCATGTGGTGGCTCCATTTATATGGCAGCATGACAGCCTCCCTTCATTGCATTTGGTCTTTTGAACTTTGCTCTCTGCCGTCATGGCAACTACTGCATGCTCATCCACTTATACAGAGGAGTCTTTAATCGGCTTTGATTGGCTGGGGTGGATTAAGCTTGTGTGTGGTGTTGAGGCACACACTGTAACTACATCATGACCGCAGACGCTTGACTTTCACAATAAGGCCTGCATGATCACCATTGACAAATTACCGCACGGCCTGCATCCTGCTGGGATGGTCTCACCAAAACATGCTTACTCCTGTGGGCAACATTAATGTGCATTTGAACAGTGTGGCATCCAAATGCAAAGAGAAATAAGGCAAGCTCACCTCTCCTGTGACCAAGTACTTGCCATCAGGGGAGAAGCACAGGGCTGTGATGGTCTTTCTGTAGAAAAGCGAGAGAAATAGAGTTACGGCAGCTCAGTGTGACTCATGTTTGGGTAGTTTTGACATATTTGTACATGTTTAAATGCAGATTGCATTTGTGTTCGACTCACCTTGAAGTGATAATGTGGTGCTGTCTGTTCTTTTTGGGGTTCAGCAGGACCACCACGCACCTACACAACAAAGAATTGAATCAAAATTTGTAACATGATAATACATGATAATAATATAATAATAATAATACATGATAACATGATAATACACATAAGGATTTGAATTGGAGCAGATCTAGAAATTCATGTTTGGTATGTATTCCTTCTGCTGGGGTAATAGTTGTTTTTATTTAGTCATGACAGCAAATGAATAATTGAACTCTCTTTTCACAGTGCATAGCTTACTGATGCTTACTGATTATACACCATGACCTTAGAAGCCTTTAAACTCTGATGTAACAGAGGAATCCCTATAGCATTACTCTAATAGCAACTATTATGTTCACAAGTAAGCCAAAGTCGACTAATCTCAGTTGATCTATTATTAAACTTTATTCTGTGACCTGTTTAAATATTTTCCAGAAGAATACAGCAAGGCATGCAATAACACTGTATTCATACATGCATTTACAGTCATTTGATAATATAATATTAACTCTAAATGAAAAAAAAAACACTTCATGGTGTGCTGAAGTTAATCAGAATTACAAACACTGCTACCAAGGTGGGTCAGCTAGAAGCATTTCTGAACTTTATATCAAAGTAGCACTAGATAACATCAAAGGAATAGTTTGACATCTTGGATAACACACTTCTTACGCTTTCTTGCTGAGAGTCAGATGAGAAGATTGATAGCACTCTCATGTCTGTGTGCTAAATATGAAGCTACAGCCAGTTAGTTTAGCTAGCATAAAGACTGGAAACAGCTAGCCTGGCTCTGTCCAAAGCTTCCAAAATTCACCTACAGTACGCAATTAAACAAATGAGAGACAACGTGTTACTCTGTGACCTTTGGCGGTGCTGGCTGGATGGATTCTGGTCTTTATGCTATGCTAAGCTAAGCTACTCTGCTTCTGGCGGTGGCTTCAACTTTTACCATAGAGACACAAGAGTGGTGTCACTCTTCTAAGTGTATTTCCCCAAATGCCAAACTAATATGAAAGTTCTGATAAATCACGACAACACAAACTGCATGGAAAAGAGGAAATAAAATCTCATCGGTACTAAATGTGACATTAGTGTTTGCACCAGTGATTTGAATGCTTCAAAGTAAAAGTCCTGTCTTGCTTCATGAAGTGTTTATTTTGCCTAGCCCCTGCGATTCACCCACATTTTATGTAATTATTCTTTTCCATATTCAAATACTCCAGCCATGACCATAGTGTTCCCTGATGAACACCCTTACAGGGTGTAAAGAGGAAGCAAAGAGGAGTCAGCACAAAGATCCACCTCTTATCGAGCTTCCTGTTCTTTAGCTCCGCGCCAGGAAACTGCATTCCTGGTACCACCGCTTGTGCAGATTTAAATTGAGACAGCAGGTGGATTGTGCAAAAATCAGAGAAGTATAAAGCTTGCCAAATTCAGTCAGAGCCAGATACACACACACACACACACACACACACACACAGGCGCCCACCCATGTGTGCAGAAATGCCCATGCCTGTAGTGCACACACAAATGTTGCTTTCTCTCTCTCAAACACACAATCATCAACATACACTCCTTGACGCAACAACACAGCAAACAGCCACTGACCTTCTTAGTATTAATACAGCTTTGTCAGAAGATTTGAGACCAACACAAAAGAGGCTCAGTGCAGTGTTTCTGTTACAGCCTCGCGGGGGCCAGCATGCTTGTTTTGAAACTCTGCTTTCACGCTGGTGGTGCAGCAGCCCTAAGGCCCCCGGAGAGATTGCCACTGTGGATCTAAATCCTCCAACCTGCAGCTCACACGTCTCATTTAAAAAAATAAAAAATAAAAAGATCTGCACTGCCGGTGTCACTGTTTAAACAGAATAAATTAATTAATAATACCACACAACGCTCTTTTTTTTATCAGCGTATCACTCGCCGAGTCTTTGGAGTTTCTCTGATGAAAAATCCCACAGAGATCTCCCCCTCAGTTCCTCTGAGATAGTGCAGAAAAAACACACACACGACGTGCACAAACAAATTTGCACAATAATCATATGCGTGAGGTAGGTATGATAAGGCGGCTGCACGTGCATGGAGTGTTGATAAGTCAAAGGTCAGATGTCGAGATAAGGCTGCAGTCAGAAATGGTCTCTCTCTCTCTGTCCTTACCCTGCAGGGTAGGCCACTAGTCCAGATCGGGGGTCACAAGCCAGACCACTGTTTCCTGATGCGGTGATTCCCAGCACCTTCTCCAATGTCACCTGTAGAGACACAAAGCAGGGACTTTATCTTTTTGTTTTAATTGAGGATTTCATCACGGAGAGAAGTGAAAGAAGAGTTGGTGGACAGAGAGATTAATACAGAACTCTAACCAGCAGTGATGCAACTAAGCACCCTCCTCTGTGAATCAAAGGCAGAAATTGAAGGGTTTGGTTACAACACATGAAGGCGATGGCTGAGGGTCAACTAACGTGTCCATTTTAAAGTTCAAATACATTAAAGTAGTTATGCTGTTATAGCTCCAAAACACTGACTTTGAGGTCAATTTTAAGATACAAAAAACATTTATCTCCCTGGAATGTGAGTATTCCGACTTGTGGCAGCGGCCAGATGTAAAATAATATTGATACATTCATCGATCAGGTTTAACCCAGTAATTAAACAGCAGATGTGACAGAAGGCAAGTCATGCTGTCTGTCTGTCTTGGGAATTATGAAGCAGCTGTTACGTGTCTGGTGTAACATGACTGTGCCAGAGTCTGTATTGTCTTACTAACACATATGAAATAAGAAGTGCAAAATAATAAAAAGCACAATCAGACAACATCAGGAGAGGTTTAGTCTCATACACTATATTAGTTATATGTTTTCCTGAGTATCACTATACAATAAGCACCTTATGTTTAAAATAAACTTAAAGTTTCTAAATTGAAACAAATGGCAAATTTTGGGTTGCCAAGTTGTGAAAATCCATTTTGCTGGTGTTTATTCTTTGTATTTGGTGATAATGCAGCTGTACATGTTAGTTATCTATTAATAAATGCATAATAAAGTTGCTTAATGAATATATTCTCAGTCCAACCACTCTAAAAACTGACCACCCAAAAGATGTTCTCCTTAATGCCTTTCAACGAAGTAAGTAAATCATATATTAACCATTAATAAAGCCACTGGCTACAACTCATGCAGCCTTTAGAAAGTTGTACCTGCTTCAATGCAGTTTCGATCAATAGCAGCTCAGTTTATTCTCAAGTTACTTTTTCTCCACGTGGACAGATACCTTGCTGGAGAGGTTCTCCTTCCTGCTCTTCTTTTGCTTGGCTGACGGCGAGCGCAGCAAATTCCTGATGCGAGTTTTGATCGTGATCCCGTCTCCCGGCATGTCGCCTGCGGCCCCGGCGGAGCCGCCGACCATCCGCCGCGCGACCAACCGGACAAGAGGTTGCGCGCGGGCTGCGGGAGCGACTGAGCGCCCGGGACAAACGGTCGGACGGAGAGCTCCTGCTGCCGGGACAAACGGTCGGACGGAGAGCTCCTGCTGCCGGGACGCGTGGACGCTAATCTCCTGAGCGGGTTTCTGTTCTCGTGTAGGCTCCTGCTGCAGCCTCCCGCCACCTCTGGGCTGATGTCGCCTCGTCTCAACGCTGCGATTTGCACCGATAAGGAGACACACACACACACACACACACACACACAGCTGGTTGCCTGCCATGACACCACTAGTTTTAATCTCACCCTGCACCGGCCTCATGATTACATCAACGATCGCTTGAGTTGCCTAATAGGTTTAATAGGATTAGAGAGAGAGAGAGAGAGACCCAGCAGCTCAATGGCGGTTGTTTGGGTGCCTCTTTATGTGGCCGCTGATTGGCCGATAAAACTTATCTTTTACATGCACAGTGGTCCATTTGTTCTTCTATATGCACATGTGCTCAAATTAAAGCAATTTAGTTTCATTTACGATGTGTTATTGACTTGTAGAACCACTAAATCAACCATTCAAATATTTCTGTCTAGCACAATGAAAGGTGCCTTCTCAGTATAAACAGGGGGATTTACCAGAGCAGTGCTGTCCTACTTTATCTAATATACATTCATTATCATGTTAAGCAACATATTAATGCTGAAATACAAAATTGTGCTGTTGTGAAGATGATTAGCCTACCTGCCCCCTCACACAAGAGGCTTCAGCACTGAGTAAATCAAATCAAGTGGATAGTTCAAAATTCCCTTAGTTTGGAATCTATTTTTGCACAAAACAAGGACTGTAGAGTTTGTCCCTCATCATTCCCCGTTAACATCAAACTATGCAGTAACTCAACCCTCTGCATGCTCATTGTGTCTGGTCAGCAAACCTATAGATCGTTAATACATCCTACACTTACTCTTTCATTGTAAAATATATTTGCAGTCACTTGTAGGAACACCTATTTGAGCTGTACTCAAATAATATGACATTGTAAATAAGCTTGGGGCATTTACCGTTATGTGATGCTCTTCACCACGAAGGCATAGTGTATACGTGATCTGGTGCACACACACGGCAGCCATGGTGAGACCTTCGTGAAGTGAAAATTGGACCTACAGGGGTCCAATTTTTTTTAAAGTCATGGGAAAAGCTTGCAAGTATCAAAATTCTGTGATACACAGTAGTGGCCGTGTGCAGTACACAAAACAATTGTTAGATTTGTTGAAAATCTATAAAAAAAAGTGTTTTTTCATAGACAAATTATTTTAAATTTCCATTTATACAAAAACTGCTAAATTCAGTGTCTGAAAATCATGAAACGAATACAAAATGCCTTTGTTTTTGAGTGACATAATAAATGCCGTTTTTTATTGATTTTAAAAGGCCATCTGATTTTTCACATTTTCTATTTAACTGAAGTAACAGGGCTACTGTTTCAAAATCACCAAAACAGTGTCATCCACAAAGTAAATACATTGGAATTAAAAAAGAAATACATTTGTAGAGGTTACTTTCGGACACAATATAGCTTTTCTCTTGATTGGTTAGACACATCAGGTTTAAATGCATATTACTGAACTAACTCCACACAGTGCAGGTCGCCACTGTCCCTATACAGACTAAAGCAAAGACATCAGACATCATGGGTGGTTTCTAACAAAAGACATAAAGTGCTACAGATGATTTTCACTGAGTTAGTAACGGAAAACAAACATTTCAAAATCATCAAACTAGAGCTCAATAAAAATGACATAAATTAACATTTACACTTGAGTTAATGAAGCCGTGTATTGTCTGAATCCCATTCCAGATGCAGATATTTCACTTACACTGTAAGGCTTAACATATTGGATTTACGCAATCTGTGCAGTTTTTTTTCATTTGCATAAGAGAGAAGCAATAAATGACATTAAAAAATAAAAATATCATTTGAATGAATCTCAATATCCTGTTTCTCACGGGAAGTAAACATGAATGTAGTAGGCGAGTTAGAGAAGAGATTGATCTTTGAAAACATATCAAAACTGAATGTGGGAGTTAGCATTCATTTTATTCATACATTCAGCCGGTCAATTAATGCTGTCTCTTTTATTCTTTATACCAAAAACAACTTTTCTCTATAGTATGAAAAAGTGTGCACACAAACAGAAAAGAACAGCATCAAACTGAGACTAACTGAGGTCACATGACTGTGTGCATTGGGTTCTGTGATGAGAGGAAGATACGAGGGCTATTCAGAATTAGATTCAAGCTCAGGTTCCAGGTCCTTTTCTATGTCTATCCAGGAGCGTTTCTTGGCACTGGGGAAGTCCTTTCCTAAAGCACCTCGGGTTAAAGGCCGAGATGTGTTCAGATCTCCAACCCCTTCCTTGGGTTTAGTACCAGGGCTTTTAAACCTGCGAGAGAGTCTGACAGGAATGCCCTCGCTGCTGTCCTCGTCGGATTTGGATGGACTGCTTCTTGCTCGCATAGCCGGAGGACTCCACAGTTGTTCCGACGACTTCTTCGGCCTTCCTCTGGCTCGCCTGCCTGACACACGGTTATCACCAACCCTTCCTGGGGCGTGCTCAGCTTGTGTCTTGGTCACCTCCACAGTAGTCTTTTCACTTTGTCTCTCTTTAACCAGAACCGGCGTTTCACTTTCACTGACACTTTTACCGGTGTCCTCTACCACAGTACGTGTTTCATTGTCACGGACAGGGCTGGGGTTCTTTCGGGGCCTGCCTCTGCGACGGCGGACTACAGCAGGGCTTGGATCAGGCTCTGGCTCAACGGAAGCAGGAATCAGAGGCACACGCTTAAAATTCAAGCAGGCAGTTGTCAGAGTTTTGTTTAAACCCACAGCTGTGCCCCCCTCCTGGTTGTTCTCCACAGCTTGCAGAGCCACTGAAGGCAGAAAGATTGATTTGTTAAGGAGGGCAAGCTTAGCCAGGGGGGCTGTTACACCTGAACGATTTGGTTTAGAGTTTGAGGGTTGTACAGTGTTGTACTCCAAAATACTATTGCTTAATGAATTTGACGGGGCCTCGGATTCAGTAAAACTCTTCTCTTGGTCCTTGGATGAGTCCACATCAGAAGGCTGCTTCTTAGCTGAACAGCTCTCCTTACCATTCTCTCCTTTCTGTTTGGGTTTCATAACCATGAGTGTATAGAAGCCTTGACCAACTGGGAGAAAAGCAGAACACATATGTAAGAGTATAATAAAAAATATAAATGAAGAGAATTTGACTCCGGGATTAAATATTGGCCAGAGCAGGATGTCTTAACTTACTTGGTTTCAGAGATGAGGGAAGTATGATTCTGCCGGTCTTGGAGCGGATCAGAGGAAGAGCAAAGGGCTGTGGAAGGCGAACAGAAGATTTGTTGGAAGTGGGTGTTGAGAATATAGGCGAGGCTCCATCCTGGGCTTTAGTGACTTGAGGTTTAGTGGCCTGTGCTGGGGGTCCTGGTATCTCCTGCTGGCCCTGAAATTTAGGCTGATGTTGACCGCCTTGGACTGAGGCCACAGGTTCACCTGGCTGGTTCCCTGCCTGCGGTGAGGGTGCAGTGACCTCAGCCTGGGCTGGAGAGGACACAGCTTGAGGCAGTAGCGTGGGCTTGGGCATAGGTGTCTGTACATGGCTTTGGACTGCAGTTGTGTGAGGGTTAGCCAGAGGTGGAGCCACACAGAAGTCAGGCTGTAATAGGGGCGTGGCTTTGGGCTTGGACTGTCGATTAGTGGCTTGCAGAAGAGCAGCTCTGGACTGGAGCAGATGGGAAAAGAAAGGCCTCCATTTCATCGTCTTTTCTCTCATCTTCTGCCTGTCGCAGATCTCCTTCAGCTTCTCTTTAATCAGCTTATCTGTCTTCCCTGAAAAGGTGAAATTTAACATGACAAGCTTCAGTAAAGGCAGCTACATACTGCATGTGACCTGAGCTGGGGCATTTTATTTATTCCATTCAACATCTCATTTGCTTTTTAAATGTTAACATCTCCAACATCTGAGAAACCTTGTTGTTATTCAGAGCAACAACTGTGTTATGCTGCTCACTATTCTTGATCTAAGACACCATCAGATCAGGTGAAGACACACAGTAGATTTGGTGGCAATGCAGGATTTTATAAAAAAGAACCTGCGTCGTGCTGGACAATAAGCTTCAACTAATTCACAAGAGATTTCTATTTAAATGGTACATACATCAGCACAAAGTGAGACCAAGTACAAAAGCACAAATTGTACATACCAGACAAAAGGGAAAGCTCCTTCACATAAACGGACTGCAGCCGAGTCAGCCTCCTCTTCTTCTCCTCCAGACATCTGGAGGTCTCAACCAGATTCTGGATTTCTTTCTGGGCCTGCAAAAGTGAGGATGGTGACACAGCGCTGTGAATGGTTTAGTTTGTCAAACTTGAACAAGTATGAATACTGAAGTCGGGAAATTGTTGACCCAGATCTGCACAGATCTTTGAGACAGTTACAGAACATGAGTACATTTGGTAAATCCTCCTAAATAACCCAACATCTAAAGTGTTTCAAACATGCCTGTTCTATTCTGTCTGAGGTTTTATGGGTGTAGGCTAAATGTAAGTTTGCATGTAAAAGTATGTGCAGCTAAAACCACAGGTTTGCTACAAGTGGAAAATCAATCTGGCCTCAAACATGTTCAGAGGTTTACTGCAGAATTATTTTGCAAATGTTTGCACATACTAATTAAACTTGTAGCTTCTCACTGCTTCAACGTGTGCTGGACTCATTGGAAAAAGCTGATGTCACATACTTCTGTAAAGCAGTCAGGACGGAGCAACATTCAAATCAAAGTGTCGCGACAGTTGTGGGGTTGTTTGCTCACGATTAAGATACATTTTCATGTTATTTCCTAGCAGTTTTCATGTAGTTTGTGGCTCATCACAAGTGACTACAAGGGAATCCTGGCTGAGCAGGATGCGGAACTGACCAATGAGAGGAGGTGGAGCCTGGGGGCCCTGGGATCACTTTGAAGGACAGTCTGGAGTTTGTCGAAGAGGGTCCGCTGTTCAGAGCGCCGTTGCCTTTCTAGCACCGTGTGGTTCTTTCGCTTCCTTTTATCCTTAGACTCATCAAGTTCATTGTCCATCTCATACTGGAATGGAGAGACAGTGGAGATGGTGATAAATACAAGCCATACTGACAGTACTCTATATTCTAAAGTTATATATTTTTCCATCTTCTCTCAATAAACTTGTAATTGATTTTTATCTGTTTTGAACACAGTCTATTTTGCTGTATTGCACAGCAGAGTAGAAGCCTTACGTGGACATTGAGATCCTTCACTGATCCAAAGCCATCACCAGAATTTCTGACGGTAGAAACGAATAAAAGGTTGAGGGCCAAAATGGTGATACTTATCATTCATTAGCAGAAAAAAAGTCCACATAACATATATCCTTTCATTTACAAGCACACAATCACATGTATTACCGTGACTCCTTTAATGACTTCATGACAGCTTCTTTCATTTTAGCGATGGCCATGCTTTGTCTCACTTCTTCTACAGTCTCAATGTCCACCACTTCCTCCTGGAGAAAACATTCAGAATGCAGTTTTTAAAGCTGTTGCAATTACAACAATCACAGGATTATACATGCTGATTTTGTTGTTTCTGTTTGTTTAAGCAATGTAATTCACATTTTACACCACATTTCAGTTAGAGAAATAAATGTTTAACTGAAAACAAAAACATTTCTTAGTCCTCACACTTACATCCTCGTCAGCCTCTCCACAGTAGTCTGAGGAGTCGGAGCTTAAGTCCTCTGAAGCGTTACGCAGCTTTGATTCTGCCCGTCTGTAGTCGTCATTGCTCTCATCTGATGGCATCGTCTCACCACGCATCAGCTCAGAGGAGGATCCAGGCTCCACCGATCTGCTGCACGATAGGTCCTTAACTCCGAGCCAGTTTGCATCTAAATTAGCCACTAAGCGGCCAAAATTAATCAAAGCATCTTTTTGTGGTGGGATTTTATCCATACCAGCCATGATTTTAGTGTTGACGGATTCTGATGGTTGTGTGGCTCCATCAGCTCCAGGCTTAGGGAGCTGAATGAGGGTGAAGCCCCCAGGCAGGGTAACTCCTGGTAGGTTCTGGTCTCTGGTGCCCTGGTTAGCTGGAGGGCAGATCCTGAATGAATAGGTCCCACTTTGCCCTAAGAAGCTGGGGGTTTTGAGCGATGGCGAGACGGTGAGAGAGACAGGCGAGCACGTGGAGCTGTTCTGGAAGAGGCTAACTGAGCTGCTTTGGCCCGAGACAAAAGTCTGGATGGGTTTGAAGGTAGAGGAGTTTTGTGCATGCTGCGGCATGTTGATGGATTCCTTTCTCCAAGAGTCTGGCTGGCATTGTTGAACTAAAAAAATTAATAAAAACCAGTGAAGTGCAGGGTGGTGACACAAACAATTATCCCATTTCAACATGCATGCTTGATGTTTATATCTTCAGACACTAAAATAATTTTAATCTTTAAAGCCAGATCCTGTGATATGGAAAACATGAGGTGTTTCCATTAATATTTAAATTAATGTTTATACAACTACAACGCTGCCTTCTTCTCAGTCTTTGTGTTTATACTGGCAGTGAAAAGAATGCCAGAATAGGGCTTCTAATTGTAACATGGAAAGAGCACACATACACAAATGTATCTCCCCCCTTAACTCACCAGGAGCCTTGCCAAAACTGACTGAATTGATCTGTTGGAAACTAGATTCATAAGCATATAAACATTTAGGTGACGGCTTTAATATCTTTAGTTTCTTGGATGATTTCAATATTCTGCAGTAGCTGCAGATGCGTCTGTGTTGGAGGGTCCTCGAGGGTGATTACTTTTCCCTCCTTTGGGGAGCAATCAGTTTAAAATTAAGTGCGTGTGCTGGGGTCCAGGAATAGAGAGACGATTTTACCTGGTGGTTGTGCTGGCGTCTTCAGATCAGAGTTTTTCCTGGCAATGATAACTGGAGGCACTACTGTGCCAGCAGCCTTTATGTGCAGAGTACCAGGAGTGTTGATTTTGTCTGTAGGGTCTGATTTTTGAGAGTTTTTAAGAGACATGTTGGTGGGAGCATTCAGTCGGCCCGTGACGTATGCTGCAAGGCGGTTGGCTGGATGTAGAGATCCCATGTTCCCCAGCAACAATCTGGCCTGATTGTAGGATTTGCCATTTACCTGTAAAGGACAAACCATGTTAATATCAGGTAAAAACAACTTAATAGTGTAATAGGTAAAAAGCATTTCCATGAGCCTGACCTGTATAAGTCCATATGCTTGGTAGCCAACAGGTTTGGTCCTGGCTCTCAGCCTGCCGGCAGGTAGCACTCCACTCAGGAAGGGTGTGACACCGAACCGCATCTCTGGCTCTTCAATTTGGCCATCCTCCTCTTCTGCATGAATGTCCACCTCATGGCTTTTATTGGCATAATTTTCCTCATCGCTGTCATCAAATTCATCTTCATCATTATCACTCGCTTTTGATGGCTTACTGATGTGTACCTAGAAGAGAGGGTGGCATAGAATCACTGAGAATAGAATATACAGGGGCTGGTCTGTTTTGGATCCGCTGTTATAAAATAAAAAATAAAACACACATAAAGTAGATTCTGGACTTTAAACACTCGCTACTGCCACAGGGGTGCATTCCTCTTCAGAGACCTACCCTGTAGGTGACGATGGAGCCGCTGGGCTTCCGCATGAAGATCTTGGCGACCGGGCGGATTTGGTAAGGTCCTATGTAGAAACGCTGAGACAGCCTGTTCCGATTCATGCGTCGATATAAAGCTTCCAGGACCATTTTGCGGTCTTTGTCCCACTGACACGCTGACTGGATCTCGATTTGCTTTCTCGCTTCCGTTTCATTGGATGTGGCGCTCTGAGAAATGTTTTCTGTTGGCAGACATGATGCATTACGGATGTGTATAGCAACAAATATAAGATGCGATATCACACACTCAGGCAGGTCAGGTACATCATCCAGCCAAGAGTAGGAAAACAAAATGAGTACATGAGAATACCTATATAAAAAGGATTTGAGGATTTAATTTTCAGTGGCTGGTGAAGCACGTTCAGCACAAACAAAATGATGCATTTATTGCATCTTCTCTGGTTCCTTACCTGCTTTTTTAACAGCCACTATACTTCTGTGGTATATTTTTGGCAGGTCATCAGTGGTTGTCTTCTGCGGTTTTGCTTTGGCGTTTGGTGTGGAGGTATCAGGGATCTTGGGCTCTATGACCTCAGGAGGAGGCTTGCTGTTGAACCCTCGTACACGTGCACATGTCATCATGCTCTCCAGGTATTTATACACCGGATCCTTATCCTCTTCTCGAATCTGAAATCAGGATTTTTATTTAAGTTTAAAATTTCTTTTTTTAAATGGACAAAAAGCAGACAAATGTAAATATAAGCACAGATTTCTACACTTTCTAAAACCTTCAAAGACATAAAGGGGTATAAAAGCCTCCATCAACTCAAATAAGAGACATTTTATTTTACCGGTTCCGCTGGACGATGTACGCTGGTGCGTTTTAGGACCTTTAAAGGGGCCAAACACAAAGGAGTACTTTTGGGTGCGAAGAGTGGCTCTGGATCCACATCCTGAATGTTGCGTTTCCACAGTTTATTAGCATGGGAGCCCGGGCGAGACTGGTCCACATGTTCCATATTAGTCATAACTGCAGAGGGATAAAAGCACCTCATTAACACATCTGAGTTACTGAAGGTTGTGACCAATCTGAGCAAAAAACAAAAGGCTAAAAAACATATCTATGCACGAGAGTTCTGTGTTAAACATGTGACACCTTTGAAAAAAAATGCTGCAGTCCTGGTAAATCATGTTATGACTGAAAGAATGCAGTGTTCCAGTTGCATCAAAAAAGGTAGAAAGATAAAATCTATTCACAAACATCTGTTTTGACACCATCATTGTAGAAATGTAGCGATCAGGATAATAATAAAAAAAAATACACAAATGAAATAAAAAATAACTTGATCTCACAGTAAACAGGGTGGATCTGTTGCTCACTCTCCTGCGCAGTCAACTGCTTGGTGATCTTGCGTTTGAGGCAGGTGCAGCCAAACATGCAGTCGGACCGCCGGCAGTGTAGAGGACCTCTGTTCAGATGCTGGAGACTGGAACACACACAGCCCAGCCTGCAGAAATCTTGACCACATTCAGGTCTTGACTCACCGTTATACATTGAATACGGGGCTACCTTCAAGACCTGACTGGACAGCATCTGATTAAAAAGGAAAGGACAGTCATCAAAACTTTTTCACATATGAACATGTAACATGTCGCTCTGTATGTCGTCGTTGTCAATACCTCTTACTTACAGATTTACATTTTATATTATAAAAACAAGAGTTTCAAAGTTTAATATGAAAAGACGTGACAAAAGAATGACACCAGCACTGTACACGAAGCCTGCTAGACAGAGCACACCTGTGCCGTTGCTGCATACCTGTTTTGTCAGCATTACAGACAGAGCCACTGACAGCCTGTCTGGAGTCAGCTGTGTTCTGCTCAGACCCTGGTTCAGGGCTCCCTTCTCCATCTGCAACAGTTTGAACTGGAACTTGGTGAAGCCTGGATTTCTGTGTGCCAGCCCATGGTTCTGCCCAAAGCTCAGTGCTCGTCTCTGGCTGACCCCTGGGTGGCATCTAGATAACCTGAGGAGACAGGATGAGCCGAGCAGATTAGTGTTGCTCATTTTAATTTACAAAAAAAAAAACATTGTTTGCATCATGTACTTCTTAAATAAGTATCACAGGAAGCATGTTTATATGGAAAGCAGGACACTTAGCAGCCACTCTTGCCTTTGGAAGACAAAGCTTTCTATCAGCTTAAAGAGAATTTATATTGATTTTGCAACATTCGTACTGTCCAAGCACGTACATAACACATTTTTAACATGTTTTGTGGCCGATTCATTCAAGAAATTACTTTTTAAGGACTCACGGGTTCGCTGAAAAAGTTAAAATAGTAAAATTAATTGGCGACCGTTTTGGCACTAGATTTGAGTAAAAAATGCCAAACACTTTGATGTAAAGATTTGCTGCTTTTATGTCTTACATCATAGTAAACTGAAAATCTTTAGATTGGGACAGTAGGTTGGACAAAAAAGCAATGTGAACATGTCCCCTTGGGCCTGAAAATGTCACATGGAAATTAAGATGGACGTTTTTCATTATTTTCTTATGTTTATCAGACCAAATGCTTCATTGACACAATAATCAGAAGGCAAATTGAGTATAATCGCATGTTGCCGTCCTAAAACAAACTAAATAAAGAACTGAACAAAGTACATAAAAAGCGGGAACAATGCGATGCAACTTTGAATTGCAAAATTTTCGATTGCAAAGATGTCCTTACCTCTGAGAAACAGAACCCGTATAACTAGGCCCAGAAGCAGCCTTTGGTGCTCCTGGCTGCGTATGTGAAGACGCAGACTGCTGCACGCCCTGAGCGGCTGCTTGAACATGGCTGGCCAGAGGAGGAGCCGGTGACGCCAGGGCAGAGTAGAGGAGGGGTTTGTGGGAGAGGGGACATGGTCTGTTGGCCCCCACTGGGAATTTGGAAGCAGTGTTTCGATGCTTGAGTACGCTGTCCAGGGTCTTTACGTAGCTGGAGCCTTTAACAGGCAGCTGATAGGCCACAGAGCTCTCAGAGTTTGTGTGGAAGGCAGCAGCGCGCTCACTGATATACTGAGCTTCGCTTTCCAAGTACTCATCCAACATGTTGCTGCAGAAGGCAGATAGGTTCTTTTGTGATCCTTTAGGAGTGGAAGAATAAAGAGACTTTCATTTATCAGTAAGAAATAATGAATCGGACACAAGCACATTCAGTTGGTTTCAGTACCGTTAATCTTGTGGTAATGACTCTACTAATCCCATTGCAGGATAAAAAGGGACACTGCAGCTACAGCAACACGAGCGAACCTTACCATCACAGTTAGGAGGAGACGTTTCTTTGCTCCTTATGAACTTGTTTTTCCATCCCTTTATTTTTGTCATGTCACTTGTCTTTCCTGTCCGTGACATGAAGGGTAATCCCTCATCTGTCAAGGAAACGTACTGCATTAGCCTTCAGTTCAAGGACACCACACACTTATATTTAATGCTTCACAATGTTGCTTCAAGTGCTACAGCAGAAAAACAGGATTTCTCAGAATTTGATTATCTTTGCTGAGGAGAAAATTATTATTATCATTATTATTATTTAAATGTACAAGTACGTTCATTGACAGAAACTGGGCAACAGGATTTGTGCCACTGTTAACAACGTCCTGTGGCTCAGTTATTTGTGTGTTTTCTGTGTTTATTAGGAAAAACAATTCTCTAGCACTTGCACCCCAGTGTAGACACCTCTGGCAAAACCTTTCAAATAATGTGACCTGGTTCAGTTCAGACAGAGCAACATTTTTATCTAACATCAAGGGAAATTATGTCATTCTACACATCTACTCAGTCTACGTCACTGGAGAACATAGTCTTATTAACACCGTGGATACTGAACATTTTCTAAAGTATAAAGTTAAGGAAGAAGAGACTTGCATCCTTATAACTACAGACCTTTGATTAACATTACTTTATTTACATCCCATAGGAAGAACTCAAAAGAGAGGTGTTCTAGAAAACAAACACTGCCAGATGCACCCCCCCCCCCCACCAAACACAATTAGATCATTTAAAAAACATTAGGCGGCCATATTCTTAAATTAACAACCCCTTTCCAGCCTCACCTCGTTTTCCTGCAACTCCAGATCATAAAAGGCTCTAATCTGACCTGACTGACAAACTACAGATGAGGCTTGCAGGAAGAGGTCACTATTATTCAGCCTATTGTAATTTATCCTGTCTAAATTTAGAGAGAGAGAGAGACCATCATTCTACTGTGAAAGAAAGAGCAAAAAAAACTTGTGTTATATAAATATGTTAACATATTTAACCTTTCTTGATATCACATCTTCATTACTGAAATACAGGGCCCCCCCATCTCCTTTCCCTTATGTATCTATGGATATGCAGAGGGAAGCGTGCCCAAAGCGTCGGATGGCTGCTATGACGGCTGATCAGAATGGTTCCTACGGTCTGTATCTGAACACAGCCACATGCATCAAGACAAGCCAGGTATGATGGCTTGTCAAAGATCAGTCTAACTTACCACCAGGAGACACAGCTGTGGAATTGCCTTGTTCTGGCAGGTTTGCGGGGGGTAGTGGCAGACGAACCCCCAGATACTGCAGGTCGATGGACTTGGTGCGGTCCAGGGAGCTCAACTTCAAGCCCACTAGAAAATGGGCAAAAAAAGTCAACGAGAATTTACAAAGTATTTACACTATGTTACTTTGCATGGCCTACTCAACCACTGAGATGTTTATGTGTGTTTGTATGAACTGACCCTCCTGCAGCACAGGATGGATGACCTGTCTGTGTTTGAGAACTCGGAGGTCCTGCAGCAGGATGGCCTCCAAGCGGGGTATCCTTTGCTCATCGGTCTCGGGAATCACCTCCACTGTAACGCCACAGAAATGTTTTCAGAAGAGGGCCGTTTACATGCCATTTGATTCATTGTTACTTACATAAAATGGAAACAAGAGGTTCAGGTAGAACTTCATAAAGGCATTTGTTACAGGGGGAAATGCCAAATGAAAGTATTGCTTACTTTCTGTTTGCTTCAACTGCATGGGTGTCGTTGGTGAAACTGGAGATGCTGATGATTTGCTATTGGCCGGCATGCTCCTGATGTGAACCTCAAGAGCTTCCTGTCACACAGAGAACCATTAAAGCTTTAGACAAACATGACTACTGTGCACCCACAATCATCCTGGACTGCAACAAATACCATCTCAGGAATGTGTGTAGCTTCACTGAAAGTTAAATAGGACACTTATTTGACATTGAGTTGATGACTGGAGGAGACACCACACCTCCAAACACACCAAATGAACATTTGGAGGTGTGTAGATATGTGAAGAGCATGCTTTGCAGTCATTGGTAGCATTTTACCTTTGAGGTGAATGACACAAACACCAGGCCTTCTACATCATCCAGCTCTGGTTGCATAGCGACAGTCAATGAAGGGCTGTGGACTATTGTAGGGGGGGCAGCCGCAGCTTTCCACTCTCTTCCCCGCGAATTTGCCCAACGCCTGTTGATCTTCTTCCTCTTCTTGCGGTACCCAAGGGAGGATCTCGGGGTGGATGCTGCAGAAGTGAACGTTACAGTGAAGCCTCGCTGCACCTTGGGGGTTACACTGACGGCATGGGTTTCTTCCTTGGATTCCACAAGTGGCCGTTTTTGGACAAGGACAAGCTCACCAAGGGCATGCTTGCCTCTTATACAGGGGACATACGATATATCCTTAGTGGCATTGGTAGACATTATGGGCTTCAGAACCAGTCTGGTCTCTTGCTCATTTGCGAGAGACGCAGAGACGGTGTGATTCTTCGTGCTGTAAGACAGTAAATAGCAATAGTGTTTAAATATACAAAACAAATAAAATATAAAAATGATATGATGATCCGATTGTGAAGATATACTCATTTGTGATGGCACGGCATGTAAATGATGAAAGACCACCTATTTCCCAGCTCATGTCTATGTCCTTGTAGTTGTATAACATGCTTAAAATATTAATATCCCACAAATCCTACACCTGCTAATGCAGTCAGAGCCAGACCTCCAAGAAAGTAAGTGTGAGACTAGAAGGACTACAAGGGATGGACACAGTGGCAAAACAGCTCAGAATGTCACCCAACCCAATACAACAGTCCTTCACTAAATACTGACTTTGAAAAGCAATGTTCTACATCGATATAATCCACAATTTTGGTTGAGAATGCAAAACGGGTGTCAATTCAAATGAGTGGTACCTTTTGAGGCTGTGGGTTTGTGGTGTCGTCAAGCAAATGTCCGGTTTAAGTGTCCTCTATTCAGTTTTGTTGATGTCTTTTTGGGACCACTGTAAATGTGGTCGTTCCTGCCAGAATTTATCCTCAAGAGACATGCCACATTGTTTCAGTTGAATGATCGGGTTATGGTTAAGGTCGAATTGGATGTGGCAGTGGATGTACCCCCCTCCCCCCAGTTATTACCACAGTTATAATAGGATGAAAGCAATGAAAGCAATCTGCAAATATTTTCTTAACACAAAACATTAAAATACAAAAATGCAAGACAAAAACAAGATGACCCTTGTTGTTGTTGTGAATGACAGAAAAACTTTTCAAATCGTTCCAAAAGTCTCACATAGTCATATGCCATATGTAAATACACTCCTGGGCCACTTTATTAGGTACACCTATACAATCTAATGCAATCCGGTGCAACAGCTCTGCCATCTACCTCTTCTAAGCTTATAATGGCCAGTTTAAACGTTCCGAGAGGTGACTCAACTATAGGTTCATTGCGGAGGTCGTAATTAGTGGTGGTGTTGAACTGCATTGAACTGAACTATGTTTCTAATATTCTCTCCCATTCAC
This sequence comes from Gadopsis marmoratus, assembly GCA_036023855.1. NCBI lineage: Eukaryota > Metazoa > Chordata > Actinopteri > Centrarchiformes > Percichthyidae > Gadopsis > Gadopsis marmoratus. The sequence continues at coordinate 21,524 of JAVQJF010060823.1, forward strand.
GTCCGTAAATGGGGTGGGCAAAACATTAGAAACACTTCTAGTCCTGTTCACCACTGAAAACTACAACCTCACAACATTAAACATCAAGTTAAATGAATACCTCTCTGACAGGGTCAATCAAAACTGGACATTATTATCTTATTGTCATTTATGGCTGAGCTGTTGTATTGGATTGCATTAGATTTCACAGGTGTACCTAATAAAATGGACAAATGCATAAAAACTATATAAGACTTACCTCAGATCCACAACATCCTCCTTGTTTTCAGCAGGTTTTAAATCAGAAGGCAGAGTGTCCATCTTCACCGCAGGTGGAGCCTCTGTAGTGACCCGGTTTAGGCGGGAGTTGTTCCCATCCTCCCTAAAGCCTTTTGCAAATGGGTTATGGCTAATTTTCAGCTGGGTGATCCGAAAGTTCTGATAAGTCGTCACAGCCATGAATTCAGTTTGCGGAAATGTAAAAGTCATACTTTCCGGTCCCATAATCACTGGCTGGTCAAGTGAGGGTATGTCCCCATCCAGGACAGGTATCACATGTAGCCTAGGAATGTAGCGATGCATGGAGTGCAGGATTATATGGCCCTCCTGATCTTGGGAATTATTGGTCAGTTTGAGTTTGTAGAAGGACACCAAGCTACTCATCCAGTCCGAGCCTCGACAGGGTGAGTAATGGTGGGAAAATGCCAGTATCAGACCATGGGACTGGTGTTCTGCCGGTCCAGTGATCTCCCATTTGGATGTGCTCCAGCGGTACCTGTACTGGTTTGATGGAACTATGGACAGGACCAGACTGTACTGCCGCTCAGGATCAAGGCCAGCCAGGCGATATCGGCAGTACGGGAACATGCGGCGCCCCTGTTTAGTGAGGATCATCTCAGTCCCACAGCCGCAGAACTGCTTCCACACACTGTTATTCTCCAGAGTGACGCTGACACCTTTGAAGGTCAGCACGGCAGGAAAGTCATTTTCCAGGTCTGGACTGCCAAATGTGGTAGATGGCAACACAGGCAGCGAAGGTGGAGATTCTGATATGTTGACAAGGCTTGTCCCTGAGTCTGGTGCTGAGGCTGAATGTGAGGTAGCTGGGCTTGCTTCAACCGTCCCATCAAAGGTAGCAGGTGATGTTACATCAGGCTTGGCCGGGCTAGCTTCAGCAGGTGAAGGCAGAGCCGAGCTGCAGTCATTAATTTCCATGGAGACAGCGTTTGTCTCAGTCACGGTCTCACTAGTAAAATTAGGTCTCGTAGTGGTTGGAATAAGAGGAGTTGAGGAAGGAATGGTAGTAGGAAGAACTGAGGAGGGGATGTTTGTCAACTTCCCCTCCTCATCCTCCAATGCATGGTGGTCCTCCATTGATGTGAGTTCAGAGTCACCAATAGCTGTGGTCACCCCACTTCATCTGATACCTAACAGAAAATGATATAACAACAATGTTAATTACATACAGTGATGTCCAGAAGTTCAACACACATTTCAGGGCTAATGATGTAAACATAAGTGAATCACACAAAATCACAAGACAGAGAATAAAAATTAAAAGTCAAATACAATCCTACTAAATGCTAATAAAAGCAGCAAATAGTGGCACTATAGAAATAAGAAATATTATAAGACTCATCAAGAAATGTAAACAATTGGGAGAAATTCAAACATGTGCAGTTCTGCTTTAATAAGGTTTAAAAACAGCAATAATTCTAGTAGTATTATTTGCTGAAACATTTGGCCTTGAACTCACAATTCAAAATATTAAATATATGTTTGCTAATTTTCAGATAGTCTAAACACACTTTATAGAGCTACTGAGTGCCAGCCAAGTTCAAAACGTTGTAGCTTTAGGTGCTGCCAGTGCTCATGACAGTTCTGGGATAACATTTCACACCTAAATTTAATAGAAATAGAAATGAGATGACTCTATATACATACACATACATATATATATATATATATATATATACATATATATATATATATATATACATATATATATATATATATATATATATATATATATGTATATATATCTCAAAGCATCGTTTTCATGCCATAAAAAATAAAATAAAAAAAAGAGGACATTCAACCATTGGTTCCTCATGCTGCTGGTTGTGTCGATGCTTTGTAAGGCACATTTCAACATATCTGATCTGCTTGATTCATAGAACACGTCTTTGCGTCGCATAGGAATTCAAATCAGAATCAAACGTTTGCCTTGTTTGCAGAGCAGTGTTGGGATAGGCCGTGCCCTCCTGAAAAATATATTAGCTGCTAATGGAGAAATTATCATTTATTTACAACCTTGGACCATATGGGCTCCTCTGATGCACTGGTGGTGACTTGTCTTACTGTGTGAGGACATGTAACGTGTATTTATAAGCTATATCGAACATGACGAGCTATATAAAAAAGGGGCCTGCTCTGTCAACTGAGTTGAGGACGCTTGAATGTTTCTCAAATGTGACCTTAGGTGTGGCATCAAGATTAAGAATAACTGGTTGTGTGATGGCGCTGCACACGCCACTAACTGCAATAGCAGACAGAAGAATAAAAACACCTCACACGTTGAATTAAATCAAACTGAGCCACCAGGTGAAACATGTAGCAGATACTAAGAAAATAAGTGAATAAAAACACCACAAACAAACACACTTGGCTCACACACCTTACAAACCATCATTGCGTGACTAATACTATATGCGTGAACAAGTGGCACAAAGGTGTGGGCTGAGGATTTGTTTGGTGTTTTTAGTTTAATATCTAATTTCTCTTCGCGGTCCGACAAAAGTGGACTTTGCCTTCGACGCCACTTTCGGTCCGGCTGACCAATAGCCTGCCTGATCACATCGCGGCACGCGCTCACGGGCCCGTGTTTCATGTGCGAATAGGACAGTGAAAAGCGGACACGTCGCGGACACGTTCCCACCTTTTGCAGGAATAAAAATCGCCCCCCGTCGACGACAGAGGACGAGCCGAACGCGTAACCCGCTGCCTCCCCGGGTCAGTCCACGCTGCTAAACCACTCGGTCACACCGGCACACGGACGCCGTGGCCTGAAGGTGTTGACGTGAAAACGACCGCGCCAAGTCGGTTATTACCGGCGTGTTTACAGCGCGGCTCTCCGCGTCGCCGTGTTCCCTCCTGCAACGAAAGGCCACGCTGCGAATTTCTGCCGTGTCGCCGTCGCACACCGCGGAGGGGAAGGCCGCCCGCTCCGCCACTCGCCAAGTTGGGAAAAGTTGCAGGTTCCACTAACGCCTCACCTTTCGACGTCGGCCGAACGCCTCGTGGCCCGCCTGGGCGATGTGGTAACAATAACAACAACAACGTTCGCGGCGAAACTCCCAACTGTTGCACGTCGTCCGTCCGTCGCCGCCGCGGTCCGGGCCCTCGGGTGAATCCCTCGAACGTAAACACGAACTGGCAAATGGAGGCCGAGAGCCACGCCAGTGTGCTCGCATCGAGCGACCCGAGCGTGCACGCAGCGGAGCCAGAGCGCATGCACAATATCACCCCTCTTCAATGGCGCGTGATTCCCGGGCCGCCAGCGCGAGGGAAGCGGCCGTCCACCATCCCGGAGGGGGTTTTGTTTTGTTGTTATTATTTTTTGTTTGTTTCTCTCTCTCTCTCGCGCTTGTTCCCACCTCGAGCTCAGTCCGCGCGCCGGTGAGGGCAACTCTCCGCAAGTTTTGCGCGAAAATGTTTCGGATGTGTAATTCCTGCGCCGACAGCACGGACCCGAGACGTCCTCCTCCTCCTCCTCCTCCTCCTCCTCCTCCTCGGTGTTTCCTTTACTTCTTCTACCTTTTCGAACACATTTCCATTCTCACCCTCTCTGAACCTACACTCTCTCTCTCTCTCTCTCTCTCTCACACATCCGTGCTCTCGGGCTGTGACGTAACGCGTTCGCCATGGCGGCAGAGCTCCAGCAGCCAATGCGCTCCCTCCCTCCGGAGGACTTTTACCGGCCAGTCGCTTGTCGGCGGTCTGAGAATGTGACCTGAACACAACGACCCGGGCAGAAAGTTGTTCTGTCGCGTGGGGCAGCCGGTGCCGTCTCCGTGTTAAAACTGCCAGTGTGTCAAAATTGACCTGCAAACCAATAACCTGCCAGTTTTGCCTTTGAACTGCTAAAAGACAAAAAAAAAAACCCAACGTTGACTGGCTTTGTGTCCCCCGATAAGATGGCGGCGAGATGTTGCAGTTTAAAGGGCACATTTGCCCAAATAAAACTATGTTGCATAACAATTAAGCAAAACGGCCAATTGCAATTGTACGTTATGCTTTATTTATAGGCTTGCACCTACGAGCTACTTTAATGTTTTGAAGCCCAAAGTCTTTGCAAAAAAATAAAAGAAAGCACAGCCGCAGTAGCACCTTTTTAGCCGGAAACGTTGCATGTAGCCTCCCCGTCAGAATGTGGGCCCTGCACTGGATTTGAATAGCCTGCTGCAAAATATGACAAATGCTGGCAAATCCATCTGAACGCTTGATCTATGAATTACTAACCCAGATCAACCCAATATTTAGCAACGCTGGACCCGACTCTTCAATGCGTGTCCAATAAGCTGTGTCACACTCTGAGCTGTCCCACACGTGGCCACTAAAACCTCCCGAGGAACCGAACTAGTCTGGACGCGTGCAGCTCGGCGTTCCAGTCGACTTTAATGCATCCATGGTCGAAATGTGACTGAGAAATGGATCTGAATCAGTGGGGGTGAGGAGGAGGGGGAGGGGGGAGGAGGGAGGAGGGGGGGCATGCTTGATGCTCCAAGCAAAATATTTAAATAAATAAATAAATAAACCGGTTAATAAAAAATGGCGACCGTTAGGCTACATATGTGAGTGTGGACGTGGGTTTGACGCCAACTGACATGCTCAGCTGACTGAGTGAGGTGTCATCCGGGTCGTTGTGTGTTGCCGCTCTTGTGCCGTGAAAATGAAACACAAGAACAAGCAGCAGCGACCGCAGGACCTCCCGCCGATGGCGGGGCGGCAGCGTGCGGCCGCACAAGTCGGCCAACGCACGTAGACGGAATTGTCACAACGTCAACGGCGATGTGCCATTTAAGCAGCAGGGCGGCGTCTAACGAGGACTAGGAAGTGGGGGGGAGAAGCCCCACGTGAACGTACACATCTTTTGTGCTCCACGTGGACATCTCGTGGCGATATGTCGCAGCCTGTTCCAAGCAGCGGGGGGGGGGGCTCACTTAGTCCTAAAACCCGTGCAGTCATTCGGCTTCGACGAATCATAGGTCGTGCAAATGTACGTGTTGTACGTTTGGTCGTGAGGCTTTTCACGTGTGCAACGCGCGATTCTTCTGCCCAAAGCAACACCTGTGACCTCCCAAATAATGCATCCCGCGGTACTTTTTCCAGTTTGTCAAGCGGCAGGAAATAATTTCAGAATAACAGACAATTTATGAAGCGATGAGCATGAATGTATTTACTGTACAGCTTAAATATTGAATTTAAAATGTTGTCTTAAAACATGAACAGGTAAAAAATCTAAGCTGGGGGGGTCACAGTTATGCACACACACACACACACAACATCAGGCAGAGGTGGCTTCACATCATTTTGTGAAAGTCTGAAAATCTAAATTAAAATCACTTTTTCACACATTTTCAAAATTTCACATTTAGGAGACCTACTAAAATGAAAGACAACACATTATTAATGTTTAACCATCAGAAGTAAGGTTGTTTGCCACCGTGTGACACTGCACAAATACTGGAGTTGTAGATTGTGCACAGCATTATAAATATCTGCAGAAAATATAAAGAGGCCGGTGTAAGAAAGCTTTGATAAGTGCGTCTTTGTTATTTTATTTACACAGACATATACTGCACAGACTTTGCATGGCCTTTGTGAGGTCACAAGTGTGAAACCAAGTTTAAACTGACCACCAACCAGGCATAATATTTAGTCTATCATAGTCGTTTTCAAACCAGTGTTAATAAGGGAGTGCTTTTGAATTTGAATTAAGAAGTCAAGACAGAGAAGATTAATGACTTCACAATGCAGCCAGGCAATCTTAATGTTAAAGTTCGCCGTGCTGTAGGATGCTGAACCATCTTACACATTCACTGTAGTTATTTTTATAGATAACAATTTCACATTTAAAAGGCACATTTAAGCCATTATTAGGAGAGATTTAATATCAACCTTCGATCACTGAATACATTAAACTAAATTGCTCACAATCAGACTCAGGAGGCCGCTATGACTTTTATGTGACCTATAATAGCATTCACTTTTAACAGGAGCCAGTGAGTCTTTTCAGTAATGTTACAAAGCCAAACCACAAGATATACTTGACTCATATCAAAACAGAATCAATACATATGTTTAAATTATATTAAATGTTCTCCTAAACCTACAGGAACAGCTGGTAGATAATGATGATGATGCTGGTAGATGATGATGATGATGCCAATAAATGATCACTTCAGTGTTCAGTGACACAGCTACATGCAGCAACACAACTGCACATATTATCCAAAAATATAAAACAAATGCATTTACATTCCGGTGAGAAAGCAGCAGAGATTAGAGGAAGGTCGCTGGGTTTGTTGGTTCGTTGCATGAGGCGATGTGAGCATCAGAATTGCTTCTTCACTCAACTTAGATACAGGTCATGTTGGTTTGTCTGGGCACAATAGTTCATCTACAAATACAGCTGTTGTGTGTTCAATTACATAGAAAAATAAGGCAATGTGTGAGTTTGTGAAAGCGAAGCAGAGACTTGTCGCATCTGATTTTGGGTTAAACTGCTCCACATGAGGTTTGCTTGCGCTCCTGCTAATTGCAAGGCTGTAAGAGAGCATCTCCAGGAACAAAAACATTTGTTTTTCATCCTAAAGAATGGCAGGCCTTTAGTGCTCTTGTCATTCAATGACAATGGATGATAAAAAAAATGTTTTCATAGAAAAAGTTTGGACTCAAAACGTTTTTGAATTGCAAAATCAAAAATTGCGCCAAAGGAACATTTTAGTTTCATATTCGATTTAAATAAAGGTAGAAAATCGCAACACAAACCTGTAATCTGTTGACTGATGAACGGGAGAGTACTTGTTCAAGAAAGGTCAGATCAAGGTGAATAAAATGTGAACCTCTTCTTTCCCTGAACTAACTCAGTGAGTTTAGCAGCATAATATCATTGTGAGTTCATAATAACATAACATAATACAACATAATGTATATGATTTGTTCCTGCTTAATAATATTTTATCACTAAAACCAAGAGCACATCACAATTTCAAAAATAAGTTTGGCCTGAATGAAAGCTTTATATTACTTCTTTATACAGTTCTTGAGAGAGAACAGGTTACTCCCTATCCCGTACACATACGGACTGAAGGTGGTATAGGAAGATGAGCTAAAGAACTCCACTTCATCCCAATAAGGATATTCAGTGGGGCTCAAAGTCAGCAGGAAGGTTGGGTAGAGTATCCAGTCTACCTGGAACATCACCATAGCTGCCAGTACAGCTATCGTGCTTTGCTTCAGCCTCGGATCTTTGTTCTTCCTGCCGAACTGGCTTGACCCGCTCACGCTCACCGCTGGTGTCACCGTCTTCCGTTGGCTCAGCAGCACTGTGATGATGAGGCAGCAAGTGACTGTGACGAGGATCAGAGGCAGCAGGTTGCACACCACGATGAACAGGTATTTGTAAGTGAGGTTGAATATTGGACAAAAACCTTCATTACACTGAAAGAAGTCTGGAGGGCAGCGAGTACTACTTGTGAAGTTTTCCGCAGGGCCTTCAAGGCTTATGGCATAAATGGGCAGACTCAGTAGTGCGGAGACCATCACACAAAGCCCACTCACCATCCAGGCTGACCTGATGCTGTCCAGGAAGATTGGGAAGTTGACCCTCTTGTCGGCGTCTCTCAGCTTCTGGTAGCGAAAGATGCTGATGAGGACGGTGAAGAGGATGCTGGTAATTTCGCCAAACACAGTCAGGAACCTGAGTGAGCAACACAACCAAGTGTCGAGCATGACGATATCGTAGAGGTTCATGATGAGAATGCCCTCCAAGTTGGCTACAGCCAGTCCCAAGAGAAACACCTCAAAGGATTTAACTCGGGAGAACATGTTCTGAATGATGGAGAGGATGAGAAATACATTACCCACAAGCCCTATGCAAACAAAGAAGATCCTTAAGTTCAGGAGCTCTACAGGCCAACCATCCATTATTGAATGTAAGCCAGATTGCACAAAATATGTCACTTCTGTGCCACAGAAATAGGCTGAGATACACCTTTCCAGCGTGGAGCGAAGTTGCAATGCGTGTTGTCTCTCGCATCAGCGACCAGACACCCGTGTTATCAAGTTCTCAAAGGGGGCATGAACCTTGATTGGTGATTGGCTGTGCTCATTATACAGAAAGAAAAACAAGAGGATGCTGGAAACATTGAAGGCTGGGAATCATTAAAGTTTTACCTCTGAGCTTTTCAAAGCTTCATCTTGAGACCAGCACGGCCCCTGATTTAAAGCAGTGACATGTTTTTCCACTGGCTGACACCACCAAATGCAATTCCTGCAAGACATTTAATTGGCATTCAATATTTTGACTTACAATACACTACTGTGACATACCAGAAAGTGAACGTAATGTCATCGTTTGTAACATCTCCCCCATTACCCATTTGTAAGCAGCTAACTGTAGTAATGTTTCACCAATCAATAATCAGAGGTGTTAAAACCTTTGAGAGGATATATCAAAGCCCTTGTTACTGCTTCAGGGAATTAAAAGACATAAAATTGAGATACTTTGATAGAAATTATAAGAGCAAGAGCTGTGATGTAAATGACCCTGACCTTTTGACCTTGAGAAACTCAACAGTGGTATCATAACCGATAATGTCCACCTAATATACTTAATATACCTGATTTATGTGTGTGTAACTTGCCAGTATTATTTTTTCAGAGAGGAAATGTTTGCAGCTGATGCTAAAACTTTCATAGACTTTCTAAGACTCTAAAAACAACGCACCGGCGTAAACTTCCTGTTTCAGAGTTAGAGACTCAGCACCCAAACGATGGTGAGAGAAGTTCTTAAAACTGGCAAGCCAATACGATGAGATTTGGGTGAAAACGCAAAATGTTTCACTAGCTTATCTATTTCACTTAACCAGGGTAGTTCAGACTTTAAGATCAACATTAAAAATATGTGTCTGGGGTCTGTGTTTATATGTGTTTATGTGTGTTTGTGTGTGGTGGACAAACAGACAGACATAAAGGAACAGGAGCTTCTGGACCCTGCTGTTCACACAGGACCAGTTCATGTTCCAGCTTGTCTCTTTTCCTCCTGCACTGTCTAGTTAGCAAACGTTCTCTTTAATGAAGCCCTGCATCCTGATTCAGCTTAATTATGAATCCCACTGTGTGTGGGTGTCACTGTGTGTGTGTGTGTGTGTGTGTGTGTGTGTGTGTGTGTGTAATTAAGTATAAGCCCTACACTGGCAGTAAATGGGTAAACTAAGTGTTGCGTAATGAGTCTGGACAACTTAGGAAGTTGTAGTCCTTTTTCACCATCCAATAATTACTAATCAGAGACCTGATCAAATGGCATTTACTATATTTTTCATTGCTGCATTCAAAGTGCAACATAGTAAACTGATTGCTGCCAGACCTATGTTTTATTCTGATTCTTTTTTATTGTATCTCCAGCCTAATACAAAAATCATTGTTGTTTCCGTCTATTATGGTGAAATATGGTTGGGGTTTTCCGCAAATCACAATCTGTTATTTTGTATACACACTCACTGGACTGTGTCTTTTGGAAAACCCCAACCATCATTATTACACTGAACAACATAGATTTTTGCTTTGGGTTGGCACCACAAAAAAAATAAAAATATTAGGCATTAGCACATAAACAAGCCTACAGCCACGCTCACAGCTCTGTGACGATGCACAGTGCTTTGAGTCAAACGCTAACATCAGCATGCTAACATGCTCACAATGACAATGCTAACATCCTAATACTTAGCAGGTGTAATGTTTACCATGTACACCATCTTGGTTTAGCATGCTAACATTTGCTCATTTGCAAAGCCACAAATGTCAGCCTCTTGGTGGCGGTAGAGGGGAGGTGACAGGATCACCACAATAAGTAGGATTCATCCTTTGGGGGACCATGAGTGTGTGTACACATTTTAATAGCAGGTCATTAAGTTGTTATTTATATTATAGTCTTGACTCTGGACCAAAGTATTAGACCGACCGAGCGACTGATCGACCAACCAAACATTGCCATCCCTAATGCCATGCTGCTAGTGTGGCTAAGGCCCTATGGTTCAGCCACACAGGTGCTCATTGCCTGGTCGGACCTCTTCTCAGGACTGTGTCGGCGTGTACCGCCTGTGCTTGATTGACAGCTCTCTGACCCTCCTATTAGTTTTGTGGCAGGGTGGGGGAGTTACACATGTAGATTGGTGACCTCATGTTATTCCCAGCATTGCTCTGCCCAACCTGAACCTGAGCGGAGATTTAATTGGACAAAGTGAAAAGGGCTAAACATGCTGAAAGCGTTAGATATGTATTAATGATATTTGGAACAAAGTATGGAGACGCCTATTCAGAAATGTAAAAAAATGTAGTCTGATGCAGTATTTGAGTCTGGATTCACAGATCACATTTTTATCACAGATGACTCTAATACAGATGAGGACTTTTAATTGTTAAACTCTGTGTTGTCTTTGTTTTTTGTATTTATAGTCTTCATGATGAAAGTACTTTAATTGGGAAAGGTAAATAATTAAATGAATGGCTTACTGTGGCACTTTAATGATAATCCTTAATATTATTATTAACACGTGTGGCTTTTCCTACTGTGACAAGTCAAAATGTCTGCTGTGAAAGAGGCCTGTCCTTGTAAGTGAGTCTTAAATTTTCTTTTGATTCAGTTCCTGTATGGATTGTTCCAAGTTGGACTCCCTAATTTGAACTCAAAGCTGAGAAACTGAGACTAGGACTCAATTTGGACTTGAGCCATGGCACCTCAGCTACAATGCTGCATAAGATGTCATCTAAATGTTAATATGCAGAAGCTGCGGCAATCAGAATGCATCACTTGACAACCACTTTGTTAAGCTGCTGTTCAGAATTGCATTTAAAAACCTGTTTGTCAAAATAAAATGTGTTCGACACTTGCGGTAAACTGTTAGCTGTTCAAAAATCACTTGTCTGTGGCGTTAATTAAGGGTGTGAAATAGAGTTTATAGAGGAGACGGAAAGACTGAAATGCATGGTTGATTTGGAAATTCAACAGGAAGAAGTGTAGGAGGAAAAGCATCCTGTCTCGTGGTTTCAGACCTCTACTTTTTCACCACTCAAAAGCTATAATCCCACAGCTACGGACAGACGTTCGTTACCAAAGTGAAAATCTTTTGAAAAACCTACTTTGGGATCAATAGACTTTGAGTGAATTTGACGAATATCTCAATTTCAAGTGGACAACCTGGGTTCAAGCTCTAACATCAGCAAGCATCTGCACAGGTGTCCAGGTGCAGGTCACTGAATCCCTATCAGATGCAGAATGGGGGGGGGTTATCACTGTCTGTGTGTCAGTTAGTTTTAGGCCATTTGATTAAACAAATTTATCAAATGTATCTAGACGTATGCTCCAGGGACGAAAAGGACCACAGATCCAGGACTCTCTTTGTATGAAATTGAACCTTTATGGTGTTTTGGGGGGGTCTGGCCCCACTTTGCACGAACACGCATGAGGACCATGTATGTGGCCACTTGTATTTCTTATGTGGAAATGGGAACATAATTGGGGTCGAACCCATACTTGCAACCCCGGGCACAGGAGCCCTTGCAGGCGCCACAGGAGAGGTTCTCCTGGCCCGGACCCCCCTTTTGCAGCACGCTGGTTTGTACGCAGGTGCCTCCAGGCCGCCGGACGGTCGCCACCGCGCGTCCCTCCGAGAAGTTACCGGATGCCCCTTTAAACAGACTCACCGTGTTCCCGTCACATGCTCCCGCACAGAAGCAGGATGAGGATGTTCTTGGTCCTGTTGTTATGTAAAACGTGCTTCTTATGTGCTCATTTTACACGAGACTTTTGCTGAGAGGGTTTCTTCACTTCGCGTGGCAGGAGGAGGCGGGGGGGCGGTGTGTGTGTGTGGGGGGGGGGGGTTGGTGGGTGGAGGCTGCAGCCAGTCAGCCAGTCAGTCATGTTGTGCTGCTAGTTGTTGTTCGGTAGCAACACGCCGACTGGTGCGCAGACTGCCGAGCTGCGCGCAGCGTTAATGCCAAGTGACGGATATAAGCGACGTGTGTCTCCGGCAGCGACCCTCCGGAGGAGCGGATGGGACAGGAGGGGGGGGGGGACATCCTGAGCAGAAACCCTGCTCGCCTCGGAGCGGACTGTTACCTCTTCTTGCGAGGAGCCAGAGTTGTTTGCTCCGTCTCTTCTGCAGTCGGATTTCTTCTTTTTAAACGGGTTCCCTCGAGCGAAGTCGCGAAACATCGGCGACGTCCGTGTTTATTTCCTCGAGCGGCGTCGGTTAACCAGTCGGACGAGGCGGACTCGCCTCACGGAGCCGATCGGGAAAACAAGGTGCCCCGACTGGATCCTCGCACCGAATCAGACGAGACGGTGGCAGCTACGGTGAGTGGCGGTTATCTCTCTCTCTCTCTCTCTTTTCTTCTTCTTCTTCTTTTTTATTCAGGCGGAGCAGGGGTTGCACGGGCAGCATTCCTCCTTTGTGTATGCTTTTTTTTTATTTTTTGGGGTTTTTTATTTTTTGTAGTCATGTCTGGAGGACGTTGCAGAGGCAGATAACGGCCCTGATGATGAAGGAGATTCCCAGGGAGTGGTACTCAGTCGGACTGGCCGTGCAGTGTGTGTGTGTGTTGTCATGCCCTCCTCCTCCTCCTCCTCCTCCTCCTCCTCCTCCTCCTCCTCCAGCAGCAGCCAAAGTGCAATGCCAAAGCGATAATAGTGCTTTGTCCGCCGAGTAGACTGAAACAAGGTCAATGATAGGGACAGAGTGCCCTGTGAGCTCACTAATATTAGGATTGGCTGGATGGATGCGCGGTGTGTTCACCTGGATATCAGTATCACTGTGTGTGTGTGTGTGTGTGTAAGGGTTACAAACTTTATGGTACATGCAGCTGAGGCATTTCTTGGGGGGCAGCCTATAATTTGCCCTGTGTGTGTGTGACTCACATTGGGCCTTTAACGGGCTACTTTTGGGGGTGAGTGAAAATAAACACATCAGCCGCTGTGAACCTTGAGACAGAGAGAGAAGGAATCGCAGCCACTGGTGTAACCCGTGTGTGTGTGTGTGTGTGTGTGTGTGTGTGTGTGTGTGTGGTGTGTTGCTCTGCTCAGGTAAATGAGGTAAACGAAGAGGCTTCACAAATGCCAAAGCAATTAGCCCACATCACCCGTTTGCCAATCAGGTCATAAAGGCAATGAGCTCATAACGGATGATGCTGTTATGACATCAGAGATGAGCCTCCTGAGGCTCGGGGCTGTCAGGCGAAGGATCTCCAGCACATGAGAACTGTTTGAGGGCAAAGTGGCAAAAAAAGAAGGGCTTTATTGAGTAAAGAATTAGAAGGGACTCCTTTCATCAGTTCCTTTTGGCCTGATTAGAATGACGCATGGGTCTACACACTTACACACTTGTGTGAAGTGCAAATATTTCAATGCTTTAACAGTAGCCGAGTAAACTACACAGATGATCAGGCTATAAGGAATGCCTGTGCGATGACATTTCCCTGTTTGTACAGCTATTAAACTGAAACTCTGTTGAACTGTTAAATGTCATGATTTGTTTAATTCCAAATCCTGTGCTTTTCCGTTTACTCTTCAGTGTAACTCCATGCGTTGATTTATACAGTCGCTACACGTGCCCTTTTGTAATACTTTGCACTTTCAATATTGGGATAGTGCATCACAAACCCGTATTTAAATATTTCATCAGCAGTGGTGGAAGGAAAAAAAAATAATTCAGATCCTTAACTTAAGCAGAAGTACCAATCTCAAAATGTAAAATAGTCCATTACAAGTCCAGCTTCTGTAAGCAAAAGTGCAGAAGCATTAGCAGCAAAATGCACTTAAAGTATTAAAAGTAAAAGTAGTCCTTTTGCAGAAAATGGCCCGTGTGACTGATATATTATTATATTTTAAATTATTTGATTGTTAAAACTGATGTGTAAGCAGCGTTTTCCTGCTGTGGCTGGTTGTGTTTGAGGCTGAAATACATTTTCCTGCTTTATGTACAGTTGGCTAGTTAGTGGTGTCGGGCCCTTTCACAGGGTCACAAGATAAATCGGAGAGCTCATGAGATGATTACAGAAAAGCAGAAAAGGTCTGTTGTATTCATTTTTTTTTTTGCACTGAATCTTTGCCTTCATGTGTACATTAAGTTGGATAACTGTTTGCCTTTGTACTAACTGTGGTACAAAGGGGCTCCAATGGAAGCAGCTGCAGCTGTAACTTCTTCGGGGGAAAGTAAAGAACGGACTCTTCGATCTGAGAAAATGAAAAGCAAATCTGTCTGTGATGTTTGACCGAACAGTTGCTGATTTAACTTAATATCTTAAGTTTAAAGTTTTTAAGTTTGTTTTCTTAAGTTCGCTGAACTTATCTCACTTGGTTTTACACTTTGTCAAGTCTCACGGGATGAACTAAATCATCAACCTGAGTTCAGTTAACTCACATGTTTAAGGCAGCAGGGGAACTTATGTTTGTTTGTTGAACAAACTTGAAAACATTTGCACTGTATTAAATACAGAATGCTGGAGTAGAAGCATAAAGTAATACAGTGGAAATACTCAAGTTACAACATGTTTCCACCATTGTTGATCAGGGACCAAACTGAATAAGCCACCTTTAGTAATTCTCTCTCTATCTATATACGATTTGTGTGTTCAGGGCTGCCGTGTGACTCTGTTGCAGTGTGAATGCAGAGCACTGATCTGCCAGGCCACTCTTTGACACACTAGTTTATTGTAGTTGAACATTAATCTTTTGGAGTCTCTTCAGCAGACTTATACATCACCATGCAGTGCCTCTATACCACATGTTCCCTGTGCTCCAACAGACCACACCCCACCTCAATAAACCATCATAAATGTCATAAAACTTAATTTAGAAGTGTATTAAATGACTCACACCTAGACCCGCCATTAAATAGCCATGCAGGACTAATACCTGAGCCATCAGTGTAAAGGTGATCCACTGTGAATTATCAACAGACCTCTGCCAGGATGCAAATCTAATGTTATTTCATAGATGAAATACGGGCGATTAGAATAGTTTTTGGGTGAGTGGTATTTTTGGATATCAAACCGGTGCTATTTTCCTTACTGTTCCAGCATCATCGCTCAATTGTGCCAATCTTTTACAATATTTTAGCATTACTTTCACTTTCTGCGCTGTTCAACAGAAAGGAGCCAATCCCAGCAGACACTGGGTGAGAGGCGGGGGGAACATCCTGGACTGGTCGCCAGTCAGTCACAGGGTGAACTTAACTTGAGTACTTTCATTTCATGCTTTATGCTTCTACTCCACTACCCTTCAGAAGTAAACGTTGTACTTTCTACTGCACCACATTTGCCTGTTAGCTGTAGTTACTACTTACTTTTCAAAATAAGACTACATTTATAAAATACGATACAACACTCCTTACAAAATCAGCAGTGTCTAGTTGGGGCAGCTTGTCACATGTTTCAGTTTCATGTCTATATGATGTCAGCAGTTTTCACCAAAAGATTTTTCCTCTCTAAACCTCTCAGATGATTTAATTTAAATAACGTTCCGAGGCCCAAATATGTAAAATGATCCAATATTTCACAAAAGGCAAAGATTAGAGAAGAACTAGCAGAAAACCCCAAATATAAATGTGTGTAGCAGAACTTTGATTTTATTTTTTTCTCTCATGAACCATCTCATGACTCCTCAGATTTAAATCGTGGTCCTAGATTTGGAACCACTGGAGTAAACTACCTAACTGTATGAAATAGTTGAAACTCACTGCACCTCGACCAGCTACAACAGTAAAATTAATATTAACAGTCTAATAATGTAATATATGATAACTGATCATCGACAGGGGCAAAGTACTTTTACTTTTGAAACCTTTAACTACAGGGCTTTTACTTGTAATGGGATATTTTTACGCTGTTGTATTGGTATGTTTTTGAGTACTTCTTCCACCACTGCATTCAGGTGTAATGTACTGCATTGTATTGTTTAGCTGATCTGGAACAAAATTGTGTGCTGACTTGAGCCTTTTATTGAATGAGACTAACGTGGCTTGCAAAGAGATTACAGCTCCATTTTAAAAGTATCTGAAATATATCTGAAATCTATGTATAAAGTCTTCTGATCTATAACTATACATTTAATTTCAGTGTAACACTTCGCCACATATGCTGTGCATGCGTGTGTGTTTACGCTGGTTGTCATTTGTTCGCTTCCATGCGGCGGCACCTTCGCATGAGAAGCGAGATTAGTGTCACGGTTGCTTGGTTTCATTAGAAGAGGCTTGTTTATGTTCATTCACTGTCATTGTCCTGATGGAACCCTGTACCTATACACCAGGTTTGCACAAGTTCATTTATCTGAAATTAATCACGTCGGCTGGTCTGTTTTCTGCCACATTAATGCCTTACAGTATACACATTTCTGTGATAAAAGCTTGCCAGAGCTGACCTTGTGAATAACACAAAGTATTTTCATGGTGATATACAGTATGTTTATTTACATAATTAACTCATGGTGGCCCCTTTAACTATAGAAGCGCTGCCCTTATGATTGAATTCATTTTCAATGCCCCGCCACGCTCTTTGTCCACAGTAACTCTGATGTTTTCATGGCTGCTCTCAGTATAAAGCGGGGGAATGAGATGTGGGGCTGAACGATGAATGTTAGTTATCGAACAAGCCGAGCTGAGACTGTGTGCGTAGTAGCCCTTTGAGGCCGCCAGCACTCTGCTCCACGTATGAATGTGTGGACAGAGGTTTGATTGTCTCCATGTGTCACCTTTCTGTGATCCATCCATGTCTGCGACCGTCTCTGCGTTCCTTCGTAAGAAAACAGAAATGACAGTATATTCTTGTGAAAGGACGTTTATGGATTTAGGAGTAGGAGTAAGTGGACTCCTCATCCATATTTTTGTCCATGTGAAACACTGTCCACTGTCCGTCGCAAACACACAGAAGCAAGTCGTCTTGTGCTTTTGACTCTCAACGAAATCACAAACGTTTTTCATACAATATCTGACCTGACATCAGTAAGAGTAGAATGTGTTGTTCTGTGGTCTTAGGCTGTAAACATAAATTCAAGTGAATTATCCTAAATCTTTTAAATTAACACCAAAAAAAATGCTTCTGTAAATAGATATTTTTTCCCCAAAATGCTTTGACAAATGTCTAAGTACACTTGCTGCAGGTAGTGAAGCTCAGTTTGTCGGCATCTCTGACCGTTTTGAAAGTATGTTAAAGTGAATTACTGAATGAGCAAACAAAAGCTCTTTAAAAACTTTTAAGTTGATTCTTGTGGCAAACTCTTGTCTTTTGAGCATGAAACGTTCCGACACCTGTAGACTTGAGAGGTGGCTGTAAAACGTTCTTCTCCACGGAGAACGGAGGACTCACAGTTATTAGAACGGATTCAGTCATATCCAAAGTATAAAGAAACACCTGTGTGCATTTTTACATTTAAATAATTAAATAATTCATGTGATACGCTGGCAGTATACTACAGTGTAGGGAAGGAATGGGGACATTTAGGTAGCTCAATTTACTCATTTGGATTTAAGGAAATATCATTATAATGTTTGTTGGTTTGGGGGGCAGCTGAGCAAGATAGAAACATCACATTATAAGCAGAATGTGGAGGAACGGGAGAAGGTCCCGCTATTCCTACAATCATTAGTCCAAAATGCCAGCCATTATTACCATTACCCCACTGCCAGTCTTGTACTCGCGTGATTTTAAATAGCCTCAATTATTAGCTGCGTTACATGTTTGGTGCGATTTTGGAGACGTGTGTCTGGCCACCATGTCCAACACAGACTCTCCTTTTTCCCTCTGCTTTGGTTTCCATCAGCTCCTGAAGGAAATATGTGGCTGTGAAGTAGCTAAATGTTCACCAGCTAGCTGTAATTCTGTCCGCTTTTTGGCGCTGGGCAGGTTGTGTTTGATTAATTGCCTGTATACAAATATTGCGCAGTGCGACTTTAAATATATTAAAAAGCCAACAGCAATTGTTGGTCTGAGATGGGGCATGGACCCAGGTGGCCAGTGATGAAGCCATAAGCTCTACAAAAGGAAGTGATTGTTTATTACTCATTAGATAGATTTTGTTGTGGTTGCGTAACACTAAGCAAAAAAAAAAAAGGACATGTCTCTGTTACTCACACCGTCAGTGGCCTACACTGTTCTCAAATCTCAGCCACAGGTGGAGGTTAAAAAATCGAAATGGTTTTCTGAGACAAACAAGTAATTCGTTTTGAATGTAACAGTAGAACTGATTGACAGTGGAGGTATTGATTATTTGACATTACACAGTGTGATCACTTGAGTTGCTTTCCCACAGCACTAAAAGGCTCGGCCTGCAACAGGCACCTTTTGACGAGTTTGAATGGATGTAATAACTGTGTATTCAAGTCTTTCATTGAAATAAGTGTATAATTCAGCTCTCGGCTCTTCTGACTTTCATCACCGTTTCTTGCAATTAAAAAAAAAAGTGCTGCTTTCATTGATGGTAGATTGTGATTCTTTCAGATTACATAACATATGACAAAAATATGCCCTTTTAAACATTTCTGGAGCCTGAGTGCAAGAAAAAGCATTAGTAAATGCTCTTTACTTGTTGGATGCAATCAAACCTAATATTCTGTATTATAACTGCGAGTTTTTAAGTGGTGAGAACGCCTTTAACAAGCAGAAAGACTAAGAATCTGGTGGTTATCCATGTTTGTCAAACTGTTTTGCAAGGGTATCTCTGCCAAGCAGTGACAAAAAATTGTCCCCCTGCTATTTTCAGATGCCAGTTTTGTAATGAAAACAAATGGTAACTGGTTAGTTTCAAATGTTAGCAGTAAGTCATTTATTTCTTCGAATTT
Source organism: Gadopsis marmoratus (assembly GCA_036023855.1). Lineage (NCBI taxonomy): Eukaryota > Metazoa > Chordata > Actinopteri > Centrarchiformes > Percichthyidae > Gadopsis > Gadopsis marmoratus. The sequence goes on from JAVQJF010060823.1 coordinate 40,618, forward strand.
ACACATATAGTCAATAATGTATCAGATCAACACATGTGCGTCGACAGGCAGGATCTGGAGTGCCGAGGCCTGAAGTACGCAGTTCTACTTGGAGCTTTTTAATTGGGTGTAGCAGCTGATGTTCTGACATGAAGCATGTCTTTGACAGTGTAAGACGAGGCAGTGGCACTTCATGTGGCCATACCTGCTTAAGCCGTCCTGTCTGTTGAGGAAGGTTGTTGTCAACAGGCAGTTTATATAACATGTAATGGATTACATTGTCATAAACCTGAGAAATCTTTCATGCTGAGCACAGAGCTCAGCACGGAGTGGTGGAACGTCACTCTGTACATTTCCTCATGTACTCTACTGTTGTGATAATTTGGGGTACTTGTACTTTTTTCCTGCTACTTTATAGCCTACTTCTGCTCCACTACACTATGAGACTATGTAAGTTAGTATACATACAAATCATATGTAGGGCTGTAGCTGTAGCTGAGGACGAGGTCATGTCCCTGGTATTTACTCTGGGACTTTGGGGTTTGCAGCCTGGGGGGTGAGGTTACACTCCACAATTAAAAATGTGCACAATTGTGTGGGCATTTTTCGGGCAGATTAAACTGAATATATTCAAATGTGACTAATTTAACAAAATAAATAAAAAGGATTCAGAATATCCCCACTGGACTTGTATTAGCAGTGTAGACAAGGCTTTGAAACAGCGTTAGACTGTTGTGTTGGGAATTACAACTGACAAAAAATATAAATGAACCGTGAACTGAAATAGTCAAATATGAAATATCCATATAATTACAGAATTATAGAGCTTTTTGAGCGCATAAAGTCATCCAGACAGCCCTTTTATATATATATATATATGTATGTATGTATGTATAGTATGTTGAATATATAACATGATTGTTATCAGCTACATAAGGTTGTTAGAATTTGTTCCACCTTCACCAGCTACCCCAAACCCAAACTGTAACTCGTGTCAAGTATTTTTATAGTGTGGTGTCAGCACTTTTACTAATGTGAAGAGTGTAATAGGCCATGTTGAACACAGGCCGCCTGTCATCTGGACATGTTGGTGGCTGTACTTGTAGTCCAGTTGGTTCACCTTGTTTCCAGTACCAGCTAGAAATGTAGTTTAATAAAGAAAACAACAACAACAACAAAAAGATGGCGCTGCATGACATCTATCTAACAATCCATACATCATCAGGCCTGAGGAAATTATTTTTTTTAATTTTTGATAAAGTTATTTCATGATTTTTTTTTTCTTTTTTTTTTTTTTCTTCTTTTTAACCCTTTTAAAGCACATTAGACACACGGGTCCGTTCGGTGATGATGAAGAGCTGGCTGTACACTTCACGTCCCACAACTCCTCAGAAGTTTGTTAAACGGGACGCATTTAAAGCCCGAATCGCACGTGCAGCACAGCGGCTTCCTGTCTGCACGCGTTGCGACAGGAACGACAGGTCGTGCGACAGCGACAGGTCGTGGATCGGTCACGACAAATGACGGGGGGAGGCAGGGAGGGAGCGTTACCATCCGTCGCCCATGATGTGGTGGAAGCAAGTTACCTCTGAACCTCTGATGCTGCGAGTGTTTTCGTTCCCCCCCAAATAAACAGCTGTGTGTCCGTCATTGGAGGACGTGTGTGTCAAGCGAGCCTGGGCCGCCACGGCAATTGGTTCAGATTAAGTTTTCTGCGAATCGCCAACCAGGAAGAACACACGCGCGCGCGCGCGCGCACACACACACACACACACACACACACACACACACACACACACACACACACATCTCGCAGGCAGCGCCACCGACCGTCCTCCCTCCACTCCTCCCCAGCTCTCCCAGTTACGGAGCTCTGCCATCTCACCAGTCCGTCTCTCTCTCTCTCTCTCTCTCTCTCTCTCTCCCCCCCCTCCTCCTCCATCTACCCGCAGATTTTTGTTCGACGCTCCCCGGCTGACAGGAGGCACCGTGTCGGCGAGCCGTAAGTTACCACCTCGAATTATTTTGCTGCTATTTCGCCCCGAATGTCTGAAGTTGCTCCGGCCGCCCAGCCGTCCAGCAGAACCACATTTTTTATTTTTTTCCTCTCCCCATTCTCGCTTCCGTGCACCAGAAGCGATCCGCGGGGCTGCCGCTACGTGCCAGACACCCTCCCAGCTCTCAACCAGGACTGTGATCACAACAGCCACCGTGTCGGTAATGAGGAACCCGGTTAGAAAATGTGATCAGGGGGGTGGGGGTGCCTGCCCTTTATTTTGCTTGGTGTGTGTGTGTATTTTCGGGTACCCCCCCCCCTTCCCTCTCTCTCCAGCCCATATTTACAGCCTGGCTGGCTACTTCAGATGGGCAAAGCTACATCAAGCTGTATCCCATCCTACTGTATCCCTCTGTGTGTGTGTGTGTGTGTCTGCGGGTGCAGCAGCCTGTGCATGTATGCAAGCTTCCCTCGGCTGCTCAGCGGATGGTGGTGCAGATCAGGCTCGAGGCTGCCGTGCAAGTCCTGGAAGAAGCAAACAATCCAGGGACCTAATGTTTCAAATTCCTATGGTCTTTATCTCTCCTTGATACAACATTCCCGCGCGCCTCAGTGCTGTAGCCGCCTGCCACACCACCACCACCACCTGTGACATGGAAAATGTAAAGTAAGAGCCGCCATCCATCTGATCCGAATGGGCCACGTTACCCAGCTGGTTATTTATTTTTGATGTGCGTTCTGGAGCTACCCGAAAGTTGAAAGGAGAAACATTTAAAAGCCAAGTGGATGAGGTATTAATTACAGGTGTGATGTTGCCTGGTTGCAGCATGCACAGCCAGTGTTACCAAGTGGCCTGGCGCAGGCTTGCAGTTGGAGGGTGTTTGCATGTCGCTTATTTGTTGGATGATGTAGTGGTTTGTGAATGTTTTTGGCTCATGAGACCTTTATTTATTTATTTATTTTTTAAAAATGAAGCCATTTGTACTTCTGAGCCCTCATCATAAGTTAGGGATCTGTCGAGTGGACAGGAGCTGTGAGCAGTTCCATGAAAAAGTGATTTGCGCTTTGAAGAATTTTAGAGGTTTTCAGTGCACCACAAGAAAAAGCAACAAATTAGGGACTTTGTGAAAATTATTGGGGGGGTGGGGTCGAAAAGGGGGATGGTTAGATCAGGATCAGAATGTTTCAACTTTTCCTCATTTCATTCATACTTCATTTGCACTTATATACCAAGTCCATTGTGTGGCTGTTATACAGTAGGCCTAATTGTTTGGCAGGTCTTTATTAAAAAAAATGGAGAGGGGCTGTATTTTCACTATTTTCCATAAATATATTATTTGTAGATATTGGGAGGGTGGGGGGGGGATACTGCAGTGTTTGCTTTTTTAGTAGAGGAGAAGGTACAAAGAATATATTCAAACACCCTGTGGAGGGCCTTGCTTTTATATAAAGTAAAATATCATTCAGCCGGCCTCCACACCCCAGTAACTTTGGCACGGTCCCTATACAGATTCCTCCACGTGGAATACACTTGAACTGAACAATGAATAAATGGTCTATAACGCACTGTAGTGTAGTGGTATAAACAGATATAAGGGCCCATTAACTGCTCGTGAATGTCTCTGTTATCAACTACACATAATTACTGGTCTATAGTCAGTGCTTGATAACACAATCATAAATAATGACATCTTCATGGAGAGAACCCATGCAGACATGGGAAGAACATGCAAACTCAACACAGAAGGGCCCCAGCTGACCAGCGGGGTCGAACCAAGCACTCTCTTGCTGTGAGGTGACAGTGGCAACCACTGCACCATGCAAATATTAATATTTATAGCATGCTTAGAGTTTAATTTGGAGGCTAGTGCGTGAAACTTGTGTTGGACTGAAACATTTAGAGTTGACGGTTGTTTCAGCTGGATGTCCCGAGTTCACAGTATACAAACGGATGTAGTCATTACTCAGTTTGTGTGTCCTGATTCTGCTTAATTATTATTCGCACCCACCTGGGTTGCAGTTGTACACACAGTTGTGAAGAGTCCTGGGAGATCTTGCCAGTCATATCATAAAAAAAGAAAAAGAATATCCTGGTGTGCCCCGTGTGTTTGATGTTCTGAACGGGGCTGATGATCTAACCAATTAGAGATGGAGCGCAAGGTCATTGATCTTCCCGTAAATGCGAGATTACTTCCTGAGGATCACCAGGCCTAACTGTGTTTAAAGAGCCAATTTTCCGTTTGGCCAGAACTCTGCCACAGGAGATAAAACCTCACAGGTTATTCCCTGCAGTGTTTCGCCACCCACACTTCTCAGCAGTGACCCGCAACAGCTGGTGGAAAGTTGTCTATGTGGTTTTATAAAAAAAAGCTCAGGATCAAGGTTATTGGTTTGATGTGAGAGGGCTGCTTTAAGTTAACGCACAAGATGCAGACTTCGATGAGTGAGGTCATTTAGACTATTCATCTGCCAATAGCTTTTCTTGAATTCAGAGTTAAATATGAAGTGAAACACCTCTGAATTTTAGGTTTGAAGCATGTTATTATGGTACTGAATCTCAACCTCAGCCGGCACGGTTGGGGCGAGGCAGATTACATCTTGTCTGAGAACCCTGGAGTTAGCCATCCTGTGACAGGGCAAAGATGGAGTGGCACAGGCAAAGATGAGGGATCACACACTACCTGATGCTGTCATTCATCAACATGCGCCTATTGTTCCTGAGCAGATCACAAAAAATAGGTACGCTGTTTGTTTGCTTTTGTTTCAGGCTTTAAAACTTTTTGTCACATTTAATGGGAGTTGTAGTTCAGGAGGATGTACTTAATTTTCATTAACCCCTGGAGCTAAACTGGTATCGACTATTGCCAGGATCACGCTGACATTTCAGTCCTGGACGGCCTTCAATGCTGCACAAGCCCAGTCAGACTGGGGCCAACGGAATCAAACATGTTTGAAAGATCTTGTCGGGCTTCGACTGTAGAGGACTTGTCAGTTGGGCCAAAATATTCAGTCTAGAATGAGTTCACACTATGGAGGAATCCGTATCAACCATCAGGCCTCTGAGTGCCTCATGCAGCCATGCTAGTCTGAACAGATGCCCCAGCCTGTAATTCTCCGAGTATAGTTTCCATACAGAACGAATGGGAGAGTATTGAAAAGCTTCCTGTGATAAGATCTGGGATGATAGCTGTGCAATACTATGATCTAAATCTTATTCAGGGAAGTGTTAAAACTCTAAATTCACACAGTCAGTTTTCTTTCCACTGTCTTTTAACATGAAGAGAATAGAGAGGGGAACTGCACCCTCAAATTCTGCTAGAAGCATCCCTCCCAGCATATTTAAAAAATGCAACAGAGGAGTGAGGCAGCAACGACTGTAGGAGGCGTGGGCTCGCGGTGCACGTAGTGTGTGACACGGAGGGTCAGGGGACACGGGGGGGAGTCTGACTGACCACCGCTCAGTAGCACTGATGGTCAGAGCTAAGCAGCCACGAGCAGCTGCTGTCAGACTCTGCTTTTCTCCGCTGGAGAGACAAGGAAGTCTGGTGGACAACAACATACGGAATAGACCTCGCAGTGTTGTTTTTTTTTTTTTTTAAAACACAGTATGAATTTTGTTGGGGGGGGTGGAATCACCTGTTTTGACATCATGTGCTTATAAGAATCTATGTGATAATGTGTACAGTGGAAAAAAAGAAATGCGGTGTGTAGTTCCTCTTTAAGGGAGAAATGTATTAACCCATTATAGCTTATTATGGGAAGTAATGGTGCAGGACAAGAAGCTTTGTGAGTTAGAAAAAAACCCCCATCGGTTCAGTTTATGGAGGGAAAGTTGACTGACGGGAAAATTATAATTATATTTGCTCTATTTTCTTTGTGGTGCAGATTCTACTGTATGTACAGTTTACCCATCTCATTAGGCAGACAATAAAACTTTATGGCCTAAGCTGCAGCATAAAAACACACCGCTTTACCTTTTTCCCCAAACACTTAAGTAAATGCATGGTCTGTATATGGGCATTATGTAAATAACAGTTGCCTAAACAACTACAGGAGTGATTCTTTAAGATGTTTATGTTGCAGTTTCACAAAGAGCTCAGGGAGTATTTTTAAATTTTTTTTTACAAATACTCCCAAGCTAATTGTTTGTTGCTAATTGAGTTTAATTGCTAAATGGTTTCACAATGAGCTTAGGGAGCATGTCAAGTATGTTGTGTCATAGATGTATGCATGAGATTCCCTTTCTCTACATAATATGGACATTTAGACACTGATTATGAGATGGTAGTTTTGCCTGGTTTAAATATAGGTATTTAGCTGACATATTTAGTTGTCTTATTTTCCTCAGTCAAGATAAATATCGTAGTAAGGCCTTTCTGACATTTTCCTTTCAGACTAAACAATTGGCCTTAACAAGCTGTTTTTGCATGCTGTGTGCACACTAAGAGATAAGGCAACAAGCGCAGTGAATGAGTGACAGAGTACATCAGTTTCTTCTATGCTACATAAAACACACATAAACCCGTTATAATGACAGGATCTCGAGCAGGCATACAATAGCTGGAGCTCGCCATATGATCATATAAATTCAGTCTGATCACCAAACCATTCAGCTGAATATGCTCATCATTAAGCTTCTTCTTGTATTACATCAGATGTTGTTGTGTTTAAATCTAAACTGAAGGATTTTGTAAGAAGGTCGATATCTTTGTTATGCTGTCTCGCTGGCGCTCGCTTGTTTTAATTTTCTTTGTGCCACGGTACTTTCCGCACCACAAAATCCCTTCCAGCTTTCTCCAGTTTTAAGTCATAACAATTAAACTGTTTGAATTAATGTTAACGATCCTCACTTGGTTCATAATACACCTTCTGCCACTCTGACCATCAACCTGACCATCCATCCGGTTCTGATCAGTAAGCGTTGCCAAAACTGTGGTACCTGTTGATCTTACTGTATGTATGTTTATAAGAAATTAAAGTTTCAAAGGTTTTATAACTTGTTTAGGGCTGAACCAGCTCTCAATAGATCCAATTAAGAGGTTTATTTGTAAGTAACTTGAACTCCTGTATAACTCACTGATTGTTCTAATGATTGTGAACATTGTAAGCACATGCTGGAACCAGCACAAGCTGTAGTTTTCATGACTTGTCGGTCTCTTATCTCTAGGGCTCGTGGAGAAGCATGTGATGACTCACGCAAGGCAGAAGGGTTTCCTCAAGCAGAGCGACAGTAGTGCCGAGTGGTGGGACAACTCCCCTCTTTGGCCACATGGTGGCACTATGGGTGGCGCCTGGCCTGAGCGCTCACTACGATTCGGAAGGACAAAGAAGTTAAGTGAGATCATCAAACAAAGGAAAGGCATGACCAAGAGGATAAACAAGAAGAGCGAAAGGACAGAAAAATCAGATCAAAACAGAAAACTCAAACGGAGGCATGACAAGAAACGGGACAGGAAGTCGTATCCTTTGCGGGGGAGGGCTGGGACTTCAGATGGGGAGGGGCTCAGCTGCCACGTCCTCCTTACCCGATTGGAGGAAAGCCTCCGTGAAAAGGAGAGATCTGAAGAAAGGGTGCGAAAGGATGCACGCCGACATTTATCTCTCAAACACAAACCCCAAAAAGGGAAAAGCGGTGAAAGAAAAGTGGCAAAGTCATTACCAAAAACAAAATCAAAGTCAAGCAGCCCAAGTCATGGTGAGAGTATTCATGCGCCGCAACCTCGCAAGCGCAGGCTGGCCTCTCTCAATGCTGAGGCAGTGAACAGTCTACTGCTGGATCCATCCCCTCAGCTGGCAGCCAAACAGGCCAGGAGACAGGAAGAGCCCACGAATCCAGGGACATCCCTGGATGCAGATCCAACCAGGAGTGGTGTCCGTCAAGGTCTAAAGGCTTCTCGAGGAAGCATCAGTAAAGCCTCCACGTCTAATAAATTTGAACTGTGCCAAAGCTCTAAGCAGGTCAAGAAGGCCAAAGCCAAACGAAAAGATAGCGGGGGGATGATTCAGGAGAGTCTGGATGCCCCCACCCCCAGAAGATTGGCTGGACTCAACGCTGCAGCCCTGCTGAAGTTAACCAGCTCCTCTGCTACCAGTAAGCCGAGAGTAAAGGCTGCACCTACAGCTACTATCACATCAGACTGCAAGGCTCCTGCTGCGCCCTCAACCCCAAAACAGCACTCCAGAGTCAAACTCAGACACAAGGGGTGCTCACAAAAGCAGAAGGGGAAAAAGGTCCCTCCCTTGCACAGTGGCTGCACAGCCTGCAAGAAGAAGGCGGACTTTGAGCCCAAAGTGGAGTGGGAGACCGGCAGCTGTACGCATCGACTGACCAAACCAGGCTACCAGTCACGCAGCATGCTAGCGTACCCGCTAAAGCAAGTGAAGGAAGAGCAGCTGGAGACCGAACTGAGCCCGTACTACTGCTGTCCCCCAGAAGGCTCAGTGGAATACTGCCACCGCTTGGCCTTCTTCCTGGGCCAGCAGCCCTACGGAGAATCAGACGACCAGCCACTTAACTCAGCCCTGACCCCTGTGAAGCGCGAGTGCCTCGTAACCTCCCCGTCCCTGACGCATTCCCACCCGCACACAGCTCTGACCCTCAGCCCCCACCCTTGCCTCTGCACCGCCGACCACTGCTTCTCCAGCTACTACGTACACATCGCTCACCCGACGCACACTGGAACAACGTCAGCAAGCCTGGCCTCGCGACCGCTAAACTTTACCCCCTCCAGTTTATGTTCCAATCAGATGAGTGGCTCCAAGCTGCTGAGTCCACAGGTGTCCCACGCCTCGGGGCTGCCCCACCCCGCCTACTGCAACTCGGTGGCTTCACCTTGTTACAGTGACTCCTGCGGGATCAGCGGCTATACCTACAGAGCCATGCCTCCTGTCACCAGTAGGGGTTGTTCTTTCAGCACAGGATGCACTGGATACACACACAGCATCAAAACAGGTGAGTGGAAAACGGAGACAGCTGATCACAGAAGCATTTCGTCTGATTTGAAATCCAGACACAGTTACAGTTACTGAAAGAAGGAAGTACATAAAGTAAATAGTCAATATCACGTTAACTATCACCGAGACTGTCTGAACAACCATATTTAGCATTTTCAATAAGCAATGAGTTTAATATTATGTCGCTTCTATTCACTCATCTTAAGTCCACATTTGTATAGCTGCTATTATGAATGAAACCATTGTCCCAATGTTATACTTGGATTAAGTTATTGCTTACAGAACTAAAGAGTCCTTTGTTGTTACATTTGTGCCTCAAGCTAGTTGTGTGGGCCAACAAGAGCGAACATTTTTGTTTTTTGTTGCCTTTCTTTGTTGGTATGTGCTTTGAAAGTGTCCATAGCTTGAGGCTCTGCCTTAGATGTTTCTTGATAAGGATCTCTAGGCTCACATGTAGTGTTTTCCATAACAATCCTGTTATATAAATATATAGTTGGACTGATGAATAAGATAAAAGAAGCAGGTTGTTTTTAAGCTGATTTACAGGGGAACCTTGTAATTTGCTCATTTTAAAGTTTGTGTAGCTTTTGCTGAACAGCAGCAACTGAACCTGCTACCTAGAGTTTGCCAACATTGGCTATTGATTGTACCAGACCAATTAAGGCTGTAGCGGCAAAACACCAGAGTACATTAAACTGATCAAAAGTACATTTTATTGGTTTTGAATGCAGCTTTTCACCTGTAAGAGGAAGATTGCTGTATTATTTAAATGTGTTACTCTCATCCTTTACTTTTCCAGAGGGTTACTCCTCCCCTCAGGGTGACCACAGCCCCTCCCTTCTCGGTCCCCCCTCCCTGCCCATGTCCAGCTGCCCTCTATCCAGCGTGCCCACTTCCACCCAGACTAAAGCCCACCTGCTGAACCCCCTGTCGGGGCGAGACCAGCCCCAGGCCAGGTTAAAGCTGGCCAGGGGATGCCCACAGAGCACCAAGCCCTCCATCGGCTCCCTGTCCATGGGGCGCACACGGCTGCCCCAGAAACAGCCGTCGCCCTTGCCAAGCCTCAGCAGCACCAAACAAAAGAGAGTCAGCCGCAGACGTGCCACCAACGGTTGGCGGCCTATTGGAATGCCCACAGAGAGGGAGGTCTTTATTGCGGTAGGTTATTTGTGAGTGCGTGTCTGAGTAGTGAAGATGAGCAAAAGATTAGAGTGCTACTTGTCTAGTTGTCTCTCTCCATTCCACTACCTGATAGTAACAACCTGTGCATCCATGCAGCTGCCTGGCAGAAAGAAAAACAAAAATCAGCTCTTGGGTGGGGGGGGATAATTGTGTTTTGACCACACAGCTTCGTGTGACAGATTCCTTTTTGTCTTTATAATGAGAATTATATTTGTCCTTGTCGGTGTGTATGTGTCTGTCTCAGGGAGAGGATGAGACGGCCCTGCGGCACTGTTATGAAGGAGTCGAGAGGGACGGTGAAGTGATACATGTCAGAGACACTGTGCTGCTACGATCAGGCCCCAGGAAGAAATCCCTCCCATATGTTGCCAAGATATCAGCGCTGTGGGAGGACCCCAAAACAGGTAAAGGAGACGATGATCTCCCCCATGGATAGATAAGGTGCTTTGTGTGCACGAAGGGACATATGGCCAAGATTATTTACCTGTGTTGTTTTGTGTGTGTGTGTGTGTCTTAATTTGCCTGCTCAGGAGAGCTGATGATGAGTCTTTTCTGGTACTACCGGCCTGAGCACACCCAGGGAGGACGAGATCCCAGCACACACTGTGAGGTGAGGCTCGAATGGATTGGAGCAACGATTTCATGTTTCCCAGAGGCTGAATGACAGTTTTGCGGGAAAACAGTAACAGCATGCTGAAAAACTGTGGGTCCCCTCCTAAAAACAAATAACGGAGCTAAATGAATGTGTGATGTGAAGATGTGTACGATTAATAGATGAGTATTTGGCATTCACTGAAAAACCTTAGTTTTACGTGATTATTTTAATAAACATCCAATTATTTAATTAGTGTTAAAAGTGTTCAATATTATATAAATAGACGAGATAAAAGACATTATGAGATAACTAATCATACTGTATGAATAAATACAAACAGAATGCTGAATTCTACCATGAAATTGTGAAATAATCCAATACATTTTTAAAACTCAGCTCATTATTATGAAATGTTATTTCAGCCTGCTTTTCTTCACAATAACATTTAATTGAAGGTTATTTTTATTCAATTCCAGCAGTTTTAAAAACATTTTTTATTTCATACTGCCATTTTTCCACAATGACCTTTTTTTTCTTCTCTTTTCATAATTCTGTCTGTCAACCAAGTCAAACAGAGCAGAGCCAGTAGGATTGTCCGCTGCTTTGGTGTGAATAGGCAGTATAATAATATAAAAGTATAATAAAACTACTGGAATGAAATTTAAAAAAACATTTTATTGTGAAAAGAACTAGGATGTAAAACTATATATAATAATGAGCTGTTTTAACAATTTATTGGATTATGTCACATTTTAATGGTTTGCTTACATATTTTGACGTTATATATTCATATGATTACTTATTTCGTAATGTCATTTATTCATTTACTATTGATCACTTTGGGCCTCCATAGCTTTGTTACAAAAAATATTCGGGTTGAAAATTTTGCCCAGATGCAGACGACACGGTGATTAGCTGTGCAGTATATGCAGGTACTGGCCATCCCACTGTACTGAACACAGCAGGCAGAAATCAGAGACACAATGTAATAATTCAAATGAAGTGTGACACATTCAGGGCCCCGAATAAAGAGTGGAGAATTTTCATTTCATTTACTTCAGAATGTGGCGACGTTTATTGTTGATACTGCTTATATAATGTTTTAGAAACAATTTAAAGTTACCAAGTGAAGTTCTCAAAGCTGTTGTAAAAGACAAACAGATTATTATTATTATTATTAATGATTTTCTTTAACAGCCATCGCAAATCAGTCTTGTGCTTTCACATTATAGGTTACAATTTGGTATAATGCGTTTGCATGTGGGAGGAAAGATTATTTCCTTCGAGTCAGGGCAAGTATTGTCATTTGCATTATGATGTAATAGAATAGACATTTTGTGATTATCAATAATTTGTTCATTATAAGTGAGTAATAATGCATAATGAGGTGTGATATCTCCCCCACCTCAGTCTTGCACAAACAAAGAACAAGAGAAAGGCACAATTGTACTTAAGTGAACACGGTGAAACACTACTCATATTTCTCTTCACATTGTATGTCTACAGCACGCGAGGAGTCGAGCAGGGTTATTTCTGTGCGGTGGCACTTAGGGTAGAAACACAGAGGCACAATCCTATTGCACTTCAACAATTACTGTGCCCTCAGTTGAAAAGTGTTGTCATTTCTTCAGCCTTCAGCCAGCACAATAGGACACACTTGTGCCGATGTGACATTGTACACCCACTGTGGTTTCAGAATGAGATTTTCGCCTCTCGGCATCAGGATGAAAATAGTGTGGCCTGCATAGAAGACAGATGCTACGTTCTCCCACTAGCCCAGTACTGTAGGTAAGTACACACACACACACATAGAAATACACCGCAGCGATAGTTGCAGAGAGTCTTTTTAAAAGCTTTCAAGTCGTCCCTTTTAATTAACACCTCCGCTCCCGAGATATGCGAAAATCAGTTTTCCTGACTTCCATATCGCACAGCGGAGACACTGCAACTGTTAATGAATTTGGGAGAACACTAGGCCATGGCCATTAGACATCATTTGCAATTATCTGTTTGGAGTTCGGTTGCTTGCTAAATAACGGCACACCAGCATAAAGATATATTTGATTTGTGTTTGATTTCTCTGCAGATAGTAGAGACTAATACTATCACCTTTTTTTTTCTTCCCTCTGTGTGTCTGTGTCTGGGTAGATTTTGTGCCTTGGTGAAGCGGCGTGCCGAAGGCGCCCCACCTGGCAGCGCCAGCATGGTGCCCTGCCGCCCTGACTTCGCCCCCCCCTCCCACCGCTGTGTGCCCACAGACGTCGACCCCGAGCTGGTGTATCTCTGCCGGCACGTCTACGACTTTCGCTTTGGACGCATCCTGAAGAACCTGCAGTAGAGGGTAGAAAGGGTGTCGCACCCATCAATTAATCCACCCCTGTGTTTTCTGCCGGGGACTACCGATCACAGGGAAAGGGGGTGGAGAGGGAGGGGCTGGTATTGGAGGCGGATGGGATGAAGCAAAAAGTGTTTGTGGCACATTATGAAGCACAGATCCCTTTAGCTGACTAAATGGGGGTTACAGCGTGATAGATTAATCCATCTCAGCCAGTGCACCAATATTTCCTGGTCTGGAAGAGCAAGGAAAGGAGAATTAATTCATCAGGTTGGATTTTTCACACTCTGAGGTTACATGGAGGCTTGTGTGCCCCCCCCCCCTTTGCCTGCCAGAAATGCCGAGCACCAGGCTGAACTGGGCTACTGTTAGGGCCGGGTTTCCCCCAAAGCATCGTAGCACAACAATCATGTTTGTTCCATTCATAAGCCAATGGCTCAGGAACGGTCCGGCGCTAAGGTGCTTCCGGGGAACACAAGCCTGCGCTGTCAGCTCAATGTTAATGGTGTTCAACCAGCCAGGGTGAAGGAGCAGCTAATGGAGAGTGTCGTCTTTTTTCTCCTGATTTGAGTTCGTCTCAGTTGTGTGCTCGTGTGTGTGTGTGTGCGTGTGTGCGTGTGTGCGTGCGTGTGTGTGTGTGTGTGTGTGTGAAAGAGAGAGTGTTGTCAGTGTGGATAAATGCATAAATGTGGGCATGTGTGATGTTTTTTTAGGAGGCTTTCAGGCAATCAAACCAAACAAGCAGCTTTAGAGGAAGCAGAGCGCTGTCTCTCCCTGTCCTCTCTCCTGTGTGCCACGGCACATTGACAGATATATCTTCATCTCCTGTGATGCTCTGCGCAAACTAAAATACTGTACCTGAAGGGGGTTTGTGAGACAGATCCTTCCTTACCAAACTCCACTCTAGAACAGGGCCTCTTTAACGACGAGTCAGGACGCTAAACGTGGCTCTAAATTGATTTTCATTAGTGAAAACAAACACATGACAGAAGCCCCAGTGGATTTTCAAACTAACGTTACTCTCTTCCACAGTCCTGGCTTGAAGAGGCCTTGTTCTAGAGAGACTCTTCCAAGGGTCCAACAGGGAAAGCCCTTTCTGAGGAGCTGAGGCGCCCCTGAGCCCTGTGAAGGCTCATCAAGATGAGGGCCAAAGTTCATTGTTTTGTTTTTTTTGTTTCCTTTTCCTTAAATGTTTTCACCTTTGCTGTTCCTGTGACTTGCCTTATGACTTGCAGGTAGACCTTTAGGCAGCTAGTCTCACCACATACAATTAGGAAGTGGTAGTATGGTAGTAAGCGGGTGTACTGTAGTCCCAAAAAAAAGGATTTTGTTGCCCGATTGACTGACTGATCGACTGACTGGCAGCTATGACATGATCACTGGACAAAATGCACCGGTTTAGGGCTGCAACTGATGATTACTTTCATTATGGATTAAACGCTTTGGCAGTAAAATGTCACAAAATAGTGAAAATGATCCGTATCCAACCAACAGTCCAACACCCAAAGATATTCAGTCTACTGAAATGACTAAAATTATTATCTGATTATCAAAATAGTTGCAGATTAATTGCCAGTCAATCGACTAATCAATGAATTAACTCGCCATTACAGCTCTACACAGGTTGCACTTTTCACGTCAGCGGTCTGCTGCACTCTAGCTGCTCACGTTCCAGTGTTCCCGGAAAATGATCATTCAATCCACCCTTTCTGATTCTACATCCACGCCGAGTTTTTCTTCCTCCCCCTACCCCCCCGAAGATAAACCAAAGGATGTCACACAAGCCAGAGTCCCCGTCTCCTCCCTCGCATTTCTTCTCCTTGTCAGCACATCTGCCCTCCCTTATTATATTGCACTAATCTATTCCTTAATTACAACAAACATGTTCAACTCCTTACAAATATATCTTACCATGGGGGGGGCGACGACATACTGTATATCATTTAAATGTGTATGTGTTTGGTAGAGAAGGAAACAGTAAGGGTGTCATGGCTGCTTTTGTCAGTGCAAACTGTATATTCCTGTTCTTTCACCAGTAAAGGAATCGGGTCGTGCGTTCGTCATGTTGCCTGATGCACAACCTGTTGAATCCCATGGAATATCTATCTATATCTATATCTATATATATATAGATATATATATATATATATATTACTAGAGTCATTCCATTTGATTGATCAATCAGCTCTGACATACTTATATAAATATACAGTATATATATGTTTGTATCCACACTGTTAATGTGATTAGAGTTCAAAAGGCATCTAGATGGAGGCCTGACGCACTGTGTGGACAAAACGTAACATCGTGAGACATATATTTGGGGGGGGGGGCGTGTGGGAGGGTGTTACATAACTGAGTTGTGGTCAACTTCAGACCACACTCATTCATTGCCTTTTAACCTGCAAGTGTTGTACTGTCACTCAGAAAACGAGTAGTGTTGGGGGTGTGTGTACCTTTTTGTTTTTTTCTTTTTAAACATAAAGAGTACCTGATTGCTTTCCTACACAGCAGACGCCGTGTTCTTCAACATTGGATAAGCCGTAAAAGTCTTCAACACTCTAAAGCCATCTTTTAACCTTTTCTCTATTTGGGCAGCATGACTCTTAACCCAAAACAACAACAAGGCCTGATCATTGGGCTTTTTTCATTTCTATTCTAACGCCCAGATTCTTCAAAGAGGTAATATATATTCTCCTACTTTACAATTTCTCCTCCTTATTAAGAATATTTTATTATGTCGATTTCCTATGATGGCATATGCAATATATTTTTAGACTTACTATTTTTGGAAAATGAACTTAACAAATCAAGACAATGATATGCATTATGTTATGTTTTACTTCAAATTAGTTTGAAATCATCACAGCGTTAATTGAGATTTGACCAAATGAAAGAAAGAGGAGAATGAAGAGACTTGATGCCGTCATATGACCTAAGGTTTTAGATAATAGGCGGCGAGAAACCCCCTTCCAGGCGATTTCTAATGAAGTGTACATATCTGAACCCAGGAAGCACCGGGCACTCTTTAAACAAGCAGACAGCCAATGCACAGTGTAGTATTTTTGCAAGATCTGTAATAATTATATTTAAAGTAAGAAGAAAAAAGTATTTAAATGGAGTAAACAATACAATATATTAAGATTTCAATTTAACTTATTTGGAAATACTGTGTCTAATTGATTAACTATATCCTGTTTCTTTGTGCTCCAGGATAGAAATGATTTCTGTTTATTTGTAACTTATAAGTTTAGAAATTAAATGACTGAGTGGTGGTTGTTGACAGAGATGTAAATGTTGTTTAGTTTCTATCATTTAGTTGTCAGGGGGTGGAGACCAGACCAAAGCACACCCTGGCAAGCGGGAGAGCAGAAGTGGCCCTCGAATCACAGATACAGTCGATCTGATTCCTCTTTCAGATACTTCAAAAGTCAAATCTGACCCGAGACCTGTAGGAAGGGACGACTTCTAGCTCCCCTGACCGACCTTAAGTGTGATGTTTGGGAGAATGCCATGGCAACATGGTCACCTGAGCTTTTATTGATTCGTCCTATTAGTGGGGAGAGAGAGAGAGAGAGACAGCACACCTGAGACCGGACGCGACGTCCTCTGAGCTCCAGGTAGAAGATCCCCTCAGGCACTGATCTAAGACCAGTTTCCCCGTCTCTAAATTAAGCCTGATATTATAGAGGGTTTTCAGTAAGTGTCAGAAATTAGGAACTGTACAAAAATGACTAGGGAGGGTCGGGGCGGTGAGAAAAGGTGCAGGGTTATGTATTTTCATTTTTTGCTTAAGGGAGAGACATTTTATATTTTTTGAGAGAGCAGAGGAGAGTGTTTAAACATCTTTTCAAGACAGAGTAATATATTTTCTTCATTCATTTTGGGGCAAAAATATTGCAGTGCTCAAGTTTATCAGCACCAAAAGCGCGGATGAAGCGTTTAGTAGCTCTCAAAAACAAGGTAGTGGCTGTATTTTCACTATTTTTGAGTCAGGTGGGAGTGTCCAAAGAAAATATCAATATTGCTGTGTAGGAACATGCTTTTTTATGAAATAACCTATAAAATTTCACCCCCCTCCCTACCACAGAAATTTTTGTACCGTCCCTTATTTAAGTCATTAAAGTGGGTTGAGAGGAAATTAATGAGTAGATTAAACTGAGGATTTTCTGACCAGCTTCTCCCACCATAAAATCGGCTGACCGCCGTTGCCTTTCTCCCAGATGTGCATTGTCGGTGTTTGTCCCCTAGAGGGCAGGGATCCTATGTTCGCAGAACTGTATCATGGCCACATCCCAAAGTTGCTCAACAGCTTCCTCTCTCCTTGTCCTCTTTTCTTGGATGCTTATTTTTTGGCTACTGAAAGTGAAAAGGAGATTAAGGAAGATCAGTAAGGATGATGTCATGAGTCGTCCTCCCAAGTCCTGGCCAGCCCTGCAACAAGCATGGACTAGACTGTATGTTATTATTTATGTGACTTAAATTCCTAGCTTTGCATGGACACAGTTGCATCCTCCGTTACCATGACAACAAGGCAGGGCCAGCACTTGGGAGAAGTCAGTGTCTGTGTACGTAGGACGTCCACAGTGGCAGGGGTTAAACGCCGAGTGACCTTTTACTGATGCCGCACAGGAAGTGTGCTCACTCCATGAGTCAACAAACATAAGGACCTGACCAACCCATGAGATTCTGCTTTCTGTGTGGTCTGTATTGATGCTTATTGTCAACATATATTTTGATATATTTGGGGAAAAAGTGGGGGATATACAGTAAAAAGTCTAGATATTTTTGGAGTAGAGAAGCAATGTGTGTATCAGATTATTGTCACTTTGTCATGCTCTCTGAAAATCTCTTGGATTTTTTTGAAGAATTATATAACATCCCTACTGATTTAATGTTCCATTGAAAGAATATTTATAAATTTTAAGTCCTTTGTGAAAATGCCTGTGTCTTTTATTTATTACCTTTAACTTCAGAGTACATAGTATCCTCCTGCAGCAGTGTTCCTTCTCTGTGCGAAAGCGTCATGTCCCTCCAGCAAGCAACTGTTTTGCTGTACAATCTCCACAGGAGGTCAGTAGTGAGACCTCTTCATTTACCTTTCATTGACCTTTTCACTTAGGCACCAAATGGCATCCAGTACATGCTCATCTGTTAATGGTAACACAGCAGGAGACAGGTTTCAACCTCCTGTCCCTCGCCCATGTTTTCCCCTCGCCACATGTCCTATGTCAGCAGAGTCATTATCTGTCTTTGCCCTTTATCCCTGTTCAGGCCTCAGGGCATTAGGAATGTCCAGCTCTCTCTCTCACACACACACACACACACACACACACACACACACCGCAGGGTTGATTAGTGTCTCATAATAATATAACAACAACACACTTTGACCTGAGAGGCCTCTGCTGTAAGGCTGTTGGCTGCTTGAAAGACAAGTGCACTACTTTTCTTATTTCTTCTGAACACATAACACATCATATTTAATAGAAGTAGCCAACTTCGTCTATCAATATATTAGTGGCCTGTTATTAATTAGGTAAATAGAGAGAGAGACAACAAGCAACAAAGATAAATGTAGAGAGAGAGAGAGCAGTGATATAGCAGTCACACATGAATCACAAAACAAACAGCATAAGAGCACTTATTGAAGCAGATAAAAAACAAAAGAAAGAAACTTAACTAGGATCATACATACATTCAACAACGATGGTGCCTGGTAAAATATCTGTGCGTGGTTAGTGTAAATGTAGTATACTGTACTGTGTATTAGCTTGTATTGGTATGGCAAGGTGCTTCATTGGAATTGCATAGGTGAATATTGAGTATTACAAATACAGTGGATCTACGTAGACACATGTATAGGTATGTAATATACAGGAATACGTGTACAGGTACACTACATACAAGTGTGTCTTAGATAATAATAACAATGATAAGCAAAATTCACAGTTACAGTTATGGTTTGAGTCTTATTTATTCTCTTGCATCGTCCTTTTTATGTGAATAGTTTTTTTGGCGAGTTACATTGTGTTTATGATTTAATCTTATTTCCTTCCCTAATTGGACGGCATGTTGTGCTCCGTCATTGTTGTATTAATAACAGCAACAATAATAATTATAATCACATCAGAATTATGATAATCATGATCGTAGCATCATAAACCATTAGTGTACTGTAGTTGTAACTCTGGGTAAGTCAACAGTACATACATAGAAACACACAGAAATGCACACAGACATAACAGGAAGTATGACTGGGCAAAACTCAAAGGAAATGTGAAGAGAAGGGAATGAAGCGAACACAAGAATGAGAGGAACAGCAAGGTGAAAGCCTGCTCCTCTTTTTTAATAAATCAAATGATATGTGCCGTTTACATTTGATCACTGGTTTATGGCCAATTTGTGACTGTGAAACATCAGGGAAATAAAGTGTAGTGGCAAATGGAGGACATCCGCTGTGTTGCCAGAAAGCTTTGACAGATCAGCAAAGAGAAGCATCTGCTAGAGAAAGAATCAGTCCAGCGAATGCAAAATAGACAGAAATCCAGCTTACAGTGGGGGGAGACCCCTGACACATTCGCCAAACTTGCTTTTCATCTGCTCCTGTTGCCTTTCTCTGTTGGTCTAATTACCACGTCCGGCTTATTGTCCTTTTGATGAGTGTAATTAATCAAGTTCTGCTCCCTAATCTCTGAATCTCATCATCCTTACGGTACACCAGGGCTGGCCACACCGGATGGTAGCCTGATGTAAGCTCTTTTTGGGAGTGTAATTGTGCGCTTGTCTGCAACTCTGCGTGCAACAGCAAATTGTGCGTCCCACCCTGCTGTGTTTTTTTTTTTTTTTTTTTTTTTGTCAGGAGCATGTGTTTCCTCAGCACACTGGTCAGTTATTGTTACTCATCGTTTCCTCCTCGAAGCAGTAGCTGTGTGTTTGCAGACAGGAGTTATGCAACTTATCTTTCAGGAAGTTGTTTTGGGGCCTTTAATGTGAAGTTGTCCCTGTCTGAGGCCTCAGTGACCCTATTGCTATGCTACTGTACTATTCTCTCACACGCATACACACACACACACACACTACGGACTCATGCTCTCGCATAGCCTCGTCCTCCACTGAGCTTCAGATGGCTTACCAGGTCCTTAATCTGTCCTCTGAGTGACATCACCCTCCCCCCATCCTCCACACACTCCTCTCAGGACAGCGGGGGGGAGAGGGAGGGAAGGAAAGCGAGAGGTGGTGGCCGCTGATGGTTTAGGGAAGGTGAATTAGCCCAGCGGTGAAGCGTAGGAGACTTACACGGGATCACTCCGACACGCTCCGTCAGAACCATGGCAGCGGGCACAGCAGAGGAGGACGCACACATGGAGGAGCTGCTGGACCAGGGTCTAGGGATGGAGGAGACGGCCAACGACCTGCTGAGGAGGCCCTCGCTGAAGGAGATCTACCACAGGGACTCCCTTCTGGTACCTGACACTGACTTCTTGACAGGTAGAGAGCTGAGCTGGTTCAGACGCTAAAGGGTCAGTTTGCCCCAAAAATATTTTCTCATTTACCTCTTGCTGCATGTTGCCATGCAGGTAGTTTGGTTTCATTCGCTCTCTGCGATTTCTGCCTCCTCTCCAGAACAACAGAGGTGAGTGCAATTTTGTTTTTGTTTGATCAAAGTGTAAACAACTACGTATGTTTAAAAAGTTCAATTCTCAGTTTGTCTTAAAACATGTGCAAATAAAACCCAAACCAACTGCAAGGTACTACTGGGGGCAAGTGACAAAACTGAACTGACCCTTTAAAGTGTCGTGTGTGAATGAAGTGCATCGTTACTTGTAATCAACAAGAAGATGCATGCACCTCCTGCAATGTTTCACAAAGTGGGTGTGCACACATGTATGGTTTGCACAGATCATATCGCTTCTGATGTATCACAAGAAAAGAAGAAAAAGAACAGGTGAAGTATGCTGAAAGTTATAACATAAATAAATGCAGACATTCGACTGAAAGTAGCTAATTTAAATGATGTTATTCTGAACAAGTTTAAAATGAACGACTGAAGTGATGGTGTGTGTTTTGTTTTGTGTGCTTCACATTAATAGCTTTTATTTAGTCAGGAATATTGGTTAAAAACAGGATCCTTAACAGGGCAGAAATAGTAACAGACTGCCTACAGTTTGTACTCTATAGCCCTCCAAACCCTGCTGGATAACCTCATGAATGCACTGCGTGAAAAGCCAACATTTTTCTTCCTCTCGTCTTCTTTTACACTGGCACTACAGATTTTCACCAGGAAGTTAAACTAAAACACCAGTCCAACTACTGCCTGAACATATAAAATGCTGCACACCGTTAAAACAGCTGAGGAGATTTAGGGAAATGCCCTGTCCCCTCAGAGATATTAGTATCAGTGGACTAATATGTGAAGGATTGCTTGTGCACGCGAGGCCTTGTTGAATACGTCAGCATGCAGGGTGCTGATATGAGCAGACAGATGCTGTTCCTTCATTCAAGAAACACCATCTGGGAGCTGAGATTTAAACACCACTGCTTCTCCATGCCGCGGTTGTGATTTAATGTATTTTCATTTTGCTAAGATGTATGGTAGACATATGAATTTTGAAACTGCTGTCCTGGCTGTGTGTATGTGTGTACGCGTGTGTGTGTGTGTGTGTGTGTGTGAGTCAGAGGCACAAAGATAGACTTACTGCATGTGTTTGTATGTGTGTTTACGTTTGCACGAAAGGCGTCCAGGGAGCCTGCCTGTTCTTTGAATAGCTGAGTTACTGCAGCGATTGAGCTTTGGGCTGCTAATTCCCTTTTACAGCACTGGGATTATGTGCTATTCTAATCCCAGTCCCATATGGAGTGTGTGGAGGTGGCTCGAGGATGATTTCTACGGACCGGACAAAAGGATAAACAGAAAATCAGAGGCCTACACAGTCACAACTCTCCACGAGAGACAGATTACTGCTGGCTGCATGTTTGAATGGTTGCTGAAAGTCGTCGCCCACAGCGAATCGTCTCTGTTTGAGTTACATCATCCCAAGAACTGAGAAAAAATATCTAGTTTAAAAGTTTTTATTTATTTGAACTCTGAACTAAACCCCCACATCCCTGTCACATAAACTCAAGTATCATTTGAATTGATTTTAAATTGGATTTAGCTATTAATGATATAAAGGTACATATAAAAATATATGTTAATTTTTCATATGATTGAACTGTTAATGTTAAGGTCTGTTTAGTTAAGCTTTTGTACTACTGTAACTTGGAGTGGTAGAAGCTATTTTGACTTTTAAGTTAAATATTTCAGCCATTTATCTGTTCATTCTCAACTGTTTATCAGTTATTTTTAGCCAACTGTTTCATCTTTGCTCGCTAACTAGTTTTTATGCACTCTTTATCACAACACGTGGTGTTCAGGTGTTATGTAGCTGAATCTTTTTTAAGCAGATCTTAAGAGCTACTCTGCAGTCTTTAAATGTACCCTCTAGCAACTGCAGAGGTATCTCCTGCGGTACACTGGTTTGGAATCATTGGTTTAGTTCAGGTACACACAGACTCAGATTGTGAAACTGATCACTTTTTCTCGTAATCTATATTATCTCATAACTGCTGAAAAATAATGCTTCGTTGCATAACTGCATTTCATAGCTGATTCCTGTGTTTTTAAGCCTTGTTGTTCACTCTGCATCTACACTGTAAAGCATGGATTGGTTTTTATTTAGCCTCCTCCTCATCCTCCCTATTGCTCAGAGTGACCAGCACTGTAACCTCTGTGACTCGGTGGATGTACAAGATGTTTCCTGCAGTGCAGCACAACACAAGAACAAGCCACATTTCAGGTTTATTTCTGCTGTTTCCTCTCTGTCTCCATCTCTCATAGTGACATGGGGCTTATGTGTGGGGGCGGGGTCAAAGAGGCTCAGTCTGAGGGATTATCATTGTACTCAACACACCCACACACACACATGCAAGTACACGCACACACGTTCACAGACAATTTAGGCTGAGTTGGACGACTGCTGAGTTTTTAAGCATCCTCAACCCCACCCCCACCTTTCTACAAGCACAAACCCTGAGCAAAGGCTCTGTCATGCACATCACAGGCGGTCAGGCGACCACCAAGGAAACGTGGGAGGATCAGAACATCAGCAACCTCATCCTCCTGCAGATCCTGTAATACTGCTTGCACGCTGTAAACAGAGGCGGACAAAACACCAGACAGGCTGCTCTGTACTGCGAGTGTGTGTGTGTGTGTGTGTGCTTTTATGAGGACATGAGATCTTAGTGGACACCAGCCAGTGGATCAAAATCAGATGGAGGGAGTGCCGGCCTATCTGCCTGGAGGCATTGGAGGAAAGAGGAGCGAGAGAGTGTGCTCGCGAGAAGAGAGGAAGAGGAGGAAGACGTCTGTTGCTGTGGAGGAGGGCCCACCTGGCCAGCAGAGGCACCCTGGCTGTGCCTCCCACGGTATCCACCTCTGAACCATTGTTACTGTGTTGCACTGATGATTGGTAGCAGTAAAAGAAAAAAAAAATATGAAGAAATTGAATGAAGGAGAATTTATAGCATGTTAGTGACAGTTGAAAGCGTTTTGGATGTGTGCTCAGCAACCTTTGTTTACACGCTGCCGTGTGTGATGACAGTGTGGATAATCTGCTGTGTCCAGCTGTGCTGTGACCTCATTAGCTTGGTTTCTGCTACATGGGCACGGACAGGGGATGTTAAAGTAATGATTCCTTTCTCTGATTAGATTTATATCTTGTTCCCAAAAAGAGATGAGCCTTAAAAGACAATTTATGGTAGAATTTCATCAAATAAATAATGCTTTGGAGGTATTTTTATTATGTTGTATTTCTTCACCAGTCCTTCTCTTACATTATCGTTTTGAGTCACATGCATATTCATTTCTGTCTTGGCATCTGTCTCTCCCTCTGTGTGTGTGGTTATGTACGTCACTGTCACCCTCAGTTGGTTAACAAGGTCTTTCTGACTGTTGCTCCGTGAGTTTGCTCTTGTTTTGCTCTGTGAAGTCTGCATATTTAAACATATTTAGACATGATTTGCAGGAGATTCCTCTGCTTATTTCAGTGATCTATCTATCTATCTATCTATCTATCTATCTATCTATCTATCTATCTATCTATCGTTCATTCGTACTCACACATCCTGTCCTCTATCGTTCCTTCAGATGACCGCAGCTCGGCAGCCAGCGGCCTGGACGTCGCCGACCGGCTGACCTATCTGGAGCAGAGGATGCAGATGCAGGAAGATGAGATCCAGCTGTTGAAGATGGCTTTGGCTGACGTCCTCAAGAGGCTCAACATCTCTGAGGAGCACCAAGCAGCTGCCACCGTTGCTGCTGGCAGGAGAGCACCGGGCGCCAAAGGTGAGCAAAGATCTGTGTGTGGATTATTGCCACTACCCACATGTGAGTTGGAGGATTTAAGGTACGTCATGTTGGCCAACATGCAGGAGGCTTTTCTAAAAAATAAAGGAATACTTGGCATTTTTGCTTGAATAGGGACTGAAACGATTAATATGTGCCAATGAAGGCTCTGATTGAATAACTAAATTAATCACTAAACATGGTTTCTGTCCTAATACTTTAAGACATATAGTTCATTTAGAAAGTTTATCGACTGACAGATTTTACCCTCGATTACCCTTAGGAAACATGTCCTAATATTTCCACACTGTACATGTATCCACAGAGACATGTGCGTACAATTCAATTCCAATTACTCCATTTTCAACAAGGGGCTTTCATTTGTGCAGACAACAAAGAGAGCAGTCACAACAGTCACCGCTTGCAGAACGTCCACCCTTTTATCCACCACACACAAACATACACACCATACTTACCCCCTTTGTGTGTGTCCCTAACAGCCAGGCCAGTGTCTCTAGCTCTGCCCTCCAGACCGCCCATGGTGACTGCTGCCTCCCTGAAGAAGAGCTCCACGCTGCCCTCCAGCTCCACAGCCAGGAACTACAGCCCAACGCCACCCCGCAGGTACAACACTGCTGCTCAGTCTGGAGGCTGGAGGCTGTGACCGGACAGGAGAAGATCTACACGCAATATAAAAGCTTGTTTTTTTAATGTTTTTTTTTATATTTTGAGTATGCTTTGTGTTTTTGTTTTAATTTCTTTATTGATTGCTAACTAAGAGAAAGCTGTCAAATGATACTCGCTCTTTATCAGTATTTGTACAGTAAAACAAAGACGGTTATTGATTGACTTCTCAGTGGAAACAACAACCACAATGGCAGTCCTCTCGTCTCTGACAGCACTCGTCAGGAAACACACTGAGGGCAGCGAGAAAAGCTCACAAAGAAGCTTCAGTTCTCATTATCTATAATGTGCAAAAGCAATCAGCAAGACACCCTCCATTATCCAAGAAACAGTGCACATGGATGCTCAATAATTATTCCAAAGCTCGCCTTTATTTCGAAGCAATAAAGTAGCAAACCATTCTCTGCAGATATCTTCCTCTCGATTACTTTACTGCCATTAGGTAGCATTAGTCAGAGAGCAGGATAGGTTCTCTCTGTGGTACCGTAATGTGCTGCTGCTATATCTGGGGTATGCTGATATAATTGCACAGAGAGAGGTAAATCTCCATTCACTTAAGGCTGTCCATTTAGTATTAGGATGAAGTGAGAGGCACCAGCATCATCACCGTCATCATTAGCAGCAGTGGTTCATTTCCTTCCCCTCTCATCTCACCTTTTCACTCCACTAATGAATCTCATGTCACCTTCTGTCTGACCCTGATTGGACCGACCAATCGTGGTTAAAGAGGTCAAATCATTCATGCTGAATTATTAGGGTCTGAATTTCACCGGTTGAACAACCTAAAAAAACAAACACGTAATATTTCAAATTTGAACATAATGCTGAATTTGCAAACCCCACAAAATTACTTAAAATCACGTTTATGAAATGTTCACAAGATGAAATGACCTGCGTACTGGAGAGACCACAGAGAGGATTTTTAACATTTTATTTCAAAGTCAAATATTTCATTAAGTAATAAGAAATGATTCAAATGTTACAATTAGTTATTCAGTTATTTACAAGATGCACATCCTTCCTGCCTTTCTTTCTTTGCTTCCATGGTACTGACATAAAATAAAACTGTCAACTGCACTCAAAGGTGCCACCAAGACGCAGAGGGGACAATGTTTTTAAGCTTACTGTAAAGGTTTGAAGTGACTTAATTCCCATCACTCCTATTACATCAGTAAAACAAACCTCACCTGACATAAGAAGACCTCTAAATGTCTTCATCTTAGTGGCTGAAATGTTTGGACTTGCTCGTACATTTTGACTATGGGCTGCAAGGGTTTCATGTCAGTCATTGAATTTCCGTTTTGGTAAACAGCTTGTGAGTCTCAGCTACAGTAATGGAGGATGGGACAGCTTTAGACCCATAGACTGTTAAGCCGGATAAGCAGTTTTTAAATTGAAGCCTAAAAACAAAAAGAGTCATGACCTTACAATGCTTGTTTTTCTTCCCTCTTCCAGCGGAGTGAAGAGCCCACCAGGTAGTGTGAAGGACAGTCCGTGTAAGACCGCTAAACCACGACCCGCCTCTGCAGCCTCCACCTGTAAGAAACTCCCAGAAAGGTTTGCATTTCTAAACCTCCGTACACAAGAGCATGAAAGGACAAATGCCTTTTCCTGCGTTGTTGTGTCTTCCTATCATTTTATACCCAAATATATGTCTATAAATGCAGATTCACAATGCAGCCTCACCACTTATATCTTAAAGTCATTCCCTTTTCTCTTCCTGTTACTGTAAATGTCAGTTTTCTTTGCTACGTCCACGTCATGCCAGCCAGGGCATATGCTGTACAGCATGTTCCCATTTGATTTTGCGGTGACCCCGTTATTCCTGGCCGATCAAGTCGGAATCAAATCTCTCAAATCGAATCAAGGTTATTTCCAACCCTGACATCCTGTTTTATGTGGAAACACCTCAAACCACAGAGGAGCATTATGCTCTCAGAGCTGATGAAACTGATGTGAAGCCCTGTGACAATCTGATATGTTCATTCTCACTAAATTGTTTGTCTCTCTTACTCTCTTAGTCTCTGTAACCAATTCTCTCTGTCTCATAACAGCATCAAGTCCAAAGAGGCTGCAGTCAGTGTAGGTAAGTGAGCACTCTCTCGGCTTCCCTGCAGTTGTTTTTTTTATCCAGGCTGCATCTGGCACTATAGTCGCAAAAAGAACGAGAAACAGCTGCTGATTAACCCGCTATAAAAAAAAAAGCGATTTAGAAAAAACACTGACATGACAGGGGTGTTTGCTGCATGTGCTGTAAATGAATCAGACCTCCCTGTTTGTGTGTTATTTTGGTGCAGGGACAAGACGTGTGACACACTGCAAAGGTAGGATTCACCCCAAACAGTATACTTAGTTAACACTCCATCTGCTTACATCTACACAATCTTGAACGTTAAGAGCATTGTGTTCGAGCTGTTATTTTATCCTTCATTTTTTTTCCACATCTCACCATGACTTGTTTGCCTTCCCTCACCCCTTGCACCCCAATTTCTTTTTACCTAATCTCTTCTTCAAATATCCGCACTCTCCGACGTCCCCCTCTGTCTGCTTGCTCACCCTCCTCACCTCATTTCACCACTTCACTTAGTGACTATGCAGATCTATCTGAGCCCCCTCGCAAGAAAGACTGGATCTTCTGAGGCCGCCAAATCTGCGACAGCGGTGCCCCAGGCCATGGCTAACAACCCTGGCATGGCGAAGGGGGGCGGCAGGCCACAAGCGAGGAGAACGACCCCATCCTTTACCTTAAACCTGCAGAAAACCACAACCAGCCAGAACACGGCGCAGGACACATCCACCTACAAGAGCCCCACCAAATCGCCCAGCCAGTACTTTCAGATTTGTTACTGAGGCAATCAAATGTGTCCTTTCCATCGAGTTAACTAAACCCAAACTAATCATTAAAAGCCTCAATCAACCACTTGGGACAGATGCAAATAAAGACTTTCTTCCGATGCTCATAAAACAAAACAAAAAAATGGTAAAATGGGGATGAGTGCACCTCTTAAATTGCAGGGATGACATGTTTTTCCTCCGTAGGTCATCCTGGCTTTGTTACATTTGGTTATGTTCATCATGAGCGCTTACAGCATGTTTGAAACATTTCTATCAACATGTCTGAGTAACTGAAATTGTCATTACAGTGTTTTATGGCATGGTTATTTCTTTTAAGGATGGGATGAAAGCTGTTATTCATGTTTAGCTTCCTCAGAGACCACAGTGTGGTCATAGATCCAGTTCTCACGCGCTAGCACCTTGGTAGTGTTTTATTGAATGCCTGTGTTTGCTGTAAATGTTCTCTCCGTCACTCTGCGTGTGAGGTTTTGACTTTGTAAAGCCTAGGCGTGTCTGTAAGTGAGTCTGTAGATGTCTTTGAGCACTGGCTATGATGGAAGAGGGAAACTGTGTTTGATGCCAGTGAGCATGCCTCTGTGCTGTGATGTTTCTAGTGCTGTAGTTGATGTTCCACTTTAAGCCTAACTAGTTCGCAGTAGGTAGGGTTCAGGACAAACAATAAAAAACTATGACCACTAACAGGATGGCTTTTCCTTATGCTATCTGCCACTATGTGTGTGAGTGTAAATCATGTGCGTGACCTTTTTTAGCTGGTTGGAACAGTCAATTGAAGTCTTACCAGAGCTGTGCCTGGTACAATTGTCCCACTCACACTGCACAAGATACACTTTTTAGGATTTGATTCACTCCAATAAATCCAGTGTGGAAAGGTGACTATGCTCAGGTGCATCCATCTGTATATATTAGTGCATCTATAGTGACATCTATCACTGTGACTGTTCATAAAGTTGAGTGAGGCATGATGAAGTGAGTAAGCTCCAAGCGTCCACAGCCTCAGCGCCCTCCTGTGGAGATAAAGGCCATAGACCCACATAGCGATAAGTGACCCTCAGAGAAAGGTAGCATTACGTGGATATCAAAGCACCGGTAAATCCAGATCAGCTAAATAAAATAAATGTTCCTTTACAACAGGGGCTGAGCTGTTTCATGATCGCCAAGCCGGTGTGTGGCCAATATGACCTGAGAGGGGATCCTTGCCAGAGTATGAACCACAGTGGAAATCGTAACGCTCTCTGGAAATTAGGAGGACCTCTGCTGGTGAAAACAAAAAACTGCCACAGATGTAGCATAAGGCTGCATTATCATAAAGCTGTGCAATGGGATATTTAACAGCTGTGTTGATAACTCTAAATCATACATTTAAATATAGTATATTATAGTGAATTATTATTATAGAAGAGCTCTTGTTGGCAGTGGTTCTGTCTTATGTCGGCTTTTAACAAAACAGATGTGTAAGAAATGTAATCCACGGGGAGTGGTCTGCGGGATATTAAGTGGAAATTTTTAGGTTGTTTTAAATGAGATGTGGTGTATCTTCTAGTACATAGTACATAATCAGTATCTTGATACAAATACCCTAAAATGACTTCCTGAACAACCACAAACATTAGTACTTAATTCGCAGTATAGATAGATATTTATAGATGTTCTTGTGCAAATACACACAAATGTGTAACGGCATCATTTCAAACACTCAACACTAATGAAGGCTTTACATTAGCAATAACTCCTTATGTTTGTGAAACTCTCACATGGACTTTGCAGACTGAGTGAGGGACACATAGACTTGCCAAGGAGCAGAAAGCGCAGCCTAAACTCAGGTCCTCAGTGGTGATTTAACTGAGTCTGTCTATCCTCCATATGAGGAAACAGCAGCTGGCTATTGCAGGAGGAGACAGATGTTAGCTGGTGGATACTGGCTGACAGGTGTGTATGCCACATACACTCTGTCTTTTTATATATACCGTGTCACATCCTGTCTGTTTCCACATGAATAATAATAATAACTTTATTTATATAGCACCTTTAAAAACGGAATTTAAAAAGTGCTTTGACAGACAAAGCAAAAACAGGATACTCAGAAAGCAATAAAACATAAAGCAGTAAAAGATAAAGAAAATAAAGAAAACAAAAGCAAGATGAAGATAAAAGATGAATACAAATAAAAATAATTAACCACAATAAAAACCATAAAAAGACTATATACAGACGACATCACATAAAAGCAAGTCTATAAAAATGGATTTTAAGAAGTGATTTAAAAGAGGTCACTGATTCTGCAGCCTTATCTCCTCAGGCAGGTCATTCCAGAGTCGAGGGGTCCTGATGGCAAAAGCTCAGTCACCTTTAGATTTGAGCGTTGACTTTGGAACGACCCCACCTGAAGATCTAAGGCTGCGAAGTGGCTCATATGGGTCAAGTCTCAAGAAAACGAGTGCATGAATTACGGCGGCTGTGGCTGAGAGGGTAGTGCGGTCGTCCATTAACCCCAGAGTTGGTGGTTTGATCCCACCTCCTCTTGTTCACATGTCTGAATCTGTGATTGACTGGCGACCAGTCCAGGGTGTTTCCCTGAGAATGAATAAATTACTTTTTCCAGGTCCGAGTATTAAAGCATTGGTTTTATTCAGGAGATGGTTCTTATTTGATGGAAGAAGGACTGGACTACTATTTTGATCTGTGGTGCAAAACCTAGATCTGAATCAAATAGAACTCCCAAATTTCTGGCAACAGTTTTCACATTAGCTGATAATGGACTAAGGCCACTCTCAGTAAGACCAAGAGGGTTTTGATCTGATTTTGAGTTATTGAGTTGAAGAAAATGTTGTTCCATCCAACAGTTGACATCATTGAGATGCAACTCAGCTGTTTGGGTCA
>JAVQJF010060827.1:0-90391 GCA_036023855.1 Gadopsis marmoratus
TTTCTGTCTCTCTCTCTCTCTCTCTCTCTCTCTCTCTCTCTCTCTCTCTCTCTCTCTCTCTCTCTCTCTCTCTCTCTCTCTCTCTCTCTCTCTCTCTCTCTCTCATATTTATATATATATATATATTTTCCAGCCTTCACTGCTTCCTGAAGTTCAGTTGTCATCATATTTATGACAGGTAAGAGCTTGTTGATAGACCATGGACAGAACAGAGGAACACCATTAAATGTGACAGCCAGTGCATACACAGCACACCGTTTCTTATGACAATTACAGTTTCCAATAAAATTAACAAGCCAATTGTCCTTAAATTGGATCATACTTGTTATTGATTAAGAGATATTTATGGGAAACCTACTTATGTTTTGTTAACTAGCATGTCATCCCCACCGCCAACCCCACAGATCAGTCATGGCTACTGTAGGTTTCAAGGTCAATTCCACCCAGTGGACGAGGCCTTTGAGCCCTCACTTGTCCACATGGGGATCCTGGGGCTGTCCTTTCTCCCAGCGCGAGCTGATCCAGGCAGACAGTCGTGGTGGCCCTGGCCTGTCTCCCAGGCCTGCACACCCTGGCACTGTGTAGCCAGGGCAGCAGCCACAGGGCCTGGGTCACTCTGCCAGCTGGTGCCAGACCTCTCTGACTCTCAAGCCCGCACTCATGTCTGCCATGGGGGGCCATCAGAGGTGACATGAGGTTCTAATAAGGCTGCTAGCTCCTCACCCCTCCGAAGGTGTTAGTGACTCAGGCATCTCCTGCCATGCCCCAGTCACAGCTGCACTCTGAGTCCCAGATGTCTTGTTTGTCATCTTGGCACCTCCGCCTAAGGACAGACATTGATAGACCTTATGATTGACACATCAACTCTGTGTGGATGTGTGTGTCTGGGTTTGTTGTAGCATATGTTTTATTATATACTACACTTTTTTCTGTGGCAGGATCTGCCTTGTGGAGAATGAAAACATTCTTACACACAGATAGATGGTTGCATTTGTCATATATGATAACTGCTCAGCGTGTTTATCTACCCAGGCAGTTTGTAATTATTTCGTATCAAAAAAGAGCGAGAACTAGTGAGCCCAGTTTCTCCAAAAGGCAAATTATTTCCCCTTGAGCTTCACTTTGTCAGTTCCTGTGAATGAAGATTCCCATCAATAACCACTCCAGAATTTTATTTAGGCAAGTAGGGTGAATCCAAATCCTCTTAACTCTTTGGGGAAGATGGTATGCTTTTCTCTACTGCAGCTCCGCTGTGATTTTGACTGATATAATTGGTGATTTGATTCGATTTCTTTTTGCTGCTTAAAATACTTTTTTAGAGCCTTGTTAGCTTGCATGTAAAACACGCAGAACACATACACAACATATATAAAATATGAATATAAGAACAGAATTACCAACCTCAATTAATGCTCCGAAAAAATAGAAATGCGGAAAGTGTGAATTGAGAGCAGACCACCTCGTCTTGATATTGTGAGAGCTTCTTAAAAAGGTCAGGGTATTCAGCCTGGCACAGTCTAAATTAAATGCTAGTATAGTCGCTGATCGGTCTGGTATTGTGAAGCTGTTATAATGACCTTATCAAAAGCAGAGAAAGTTGGAATCATTCCAGTTTACTGGAAGTTTAAATGTGGCTTCCCTTCTCTTTTGCCCTGACATTTGATTTCTCAGCTGTAAGATGCACTGGTACAGTGGCACAACACAGCGTTACAATACTGAAGCTAATCCTGTCATTGTGAATAACATGAATTAGTCAAGGAGCTAGACTACATGTGTACCACATCTTACTATAGGCGTGACTCAAATTTTTAAAACCACATTGAGTGTCTTTGTGGGTGTCTTTGACGGTGAACCATAGGAAAGCTCCGCCAGTGAACCTCCCACTTGACCTCAAGGATGTCTGTGGTTTTCCACTGTCTCACCAGTCACCCCAGAGAAGATGGGGGTGGATGGAGGTTATATTTGTATATGTTGGTCTTGTTAGTCTATGTGCTCAGAGCTGTTTTGTGTCATGACTTGTCAAATAAAGATGGACTTCTTACATATTCTAACAAAAGCAGAAAAACAGGGCAAAATTGTACAAAATAGCCCCCTTCCTTCCCTATTAAAGGTAACTGTGTAAGTATAGAAGAGTAATGGGGTCATCACCTTTAATGGCAGTGTGAGCAGCAGCTGGCTTTTGTAGAGGTACTGTGTCTGGGGCTGGGGCAAGGACCCAGTCGCAGTGCTGCTGCTGAGGTTGAAATGAAGTGGTGCCTGGGTCAGCAGCCCTGCACTCAGCACTCTGCCATGCATCCAGGTGTAACAAAGTCCTCGCTCAGCGTGTCATCCTGGCCTTCCTGCTGAAAGGTGACATCTCCATGGCTTAACAGCAACATTCATCTGCTAAAGAGCATACAATTTGTTAATCATTTCCCCACACTACAGCCCCTGCTTTCCAGTTGGTTAGGCAAACAAACAAATATGCAAGCAGGC
Source organism: Gadopsis marmoratus (assembly GCA_036023855.1). Lineage (NCBI taxonomy): Eukaryota > Metazoa > Chordata > Actinopteri > Centrarchiformes > Percichthyidae > Gadopsis > Gadopsis marmoratus. The sequence goes on from JAVQJF010060827.1 coordinate 2,476, forward strand.
AAATGAGCAAGTGCGCAGCCCGGGTGTTTAGTCAAAGGGGACTAGTATCAGTTGGTTAGACCTGCAGTCGCTTTAAGTTGGTAGAAACCGATTGGCGACTGGTCCCCTTGTCTGCCTCTGTGCAATGATCCACCTTGAGAAAATCATCAGAATTACATGCACAATGCTTTTTCTGCTCCACCAAACTCAGTCAAAGGCTTTGTGTCTGTGATTTGCAAGGAAACATGTCATTTGATTCAGCCTCTCCTGTATTTAAACCTTGTCATGTCAAGAAATGTCATTTTAGAATTTGGTTTGTCATATGAGCTCGACTAACATCAGTGTATTGAATAGAAAATGACACGAGGACAGGCTCCTCCGTGTCTAGAGCGGGAATAATGGTCCTGTGTAATTACCTGTAGTGTGGATGATTTGAAATTCATTTATCACAGTTGGAGTGACCCCACTGCCTCAGCGGTTACATAGACACTATGCAACACATAGGATTATCCTGCATTATACCAGTTAAAATGAGGGTATAGCCGCAAGCTGTGACCAATTAAAGTTGAACAAAGCCAGCTCATCTGCTCAACTCCTCTCTTAGTAGGTCAGTGAAACTGATGGTGAATACAGACAAATGCACTCCTCTGTCGCTCTAAGCACAGTTTTTACTAGCCCATGTATAATACACATTTCACAAGACACATGCACTGAAAAGAAAAACAAATCTATAGGCCATGATTTAAAATATACACATTTTAAAACTATTTTCTGCAAACAACCATTATAAGACCAAAGGAGAAAATGGCTGTATTCGTATCCTCCCACCCTGTGAATGATATTTCTCGCTTGAGAAATTACTGTAGTGCACTGTAAAGAGGTGGTGCAACACAATGATGTGTGTATGGGTCTGAAGCGACCACAGAGACAGAGCTGCAGAGATACAGGACATAAAGTCACTTTGCAGAGAGGGTTGCGTTACCATTGGAGTGATGTATGACCCGAAGTCCCATCTGAGGTCTCATGTTACAAGGCTTATGCTGCACTACAGAGATAGCTTTCCGTATATGGAGTCAGGGGCTACAGTAATGTATGGACCCCTGTTGCCAAAGCTCTGACTCAGCTCGCTGGCTCGTGCCTTAACCGTGACCTCTGTCCTGATAACCAGACATTTCTGACATGCACTATGTCATTGCAATCGTTCCTAAAGCAGGAGTGATCTTTTCTGTCACCTTGGTTACAGTAACAGTGTTGTAATAAAATTACTGTTAATATTGTTATTTTCCTGCCTCAGCCTACAGTGTAAGCTCCACATGAGTATTTGTTTTTCAGTTGCACAGCTTTTAAAGCTTAGTAGAACTCTTTACTGTGAGACTTTATACAAATATATGATTTCAGCATAAAGCAGGTCTTCAGTATTATTTAGAGCAAGTTGCCACCACAATTGTCAGTGGTGGAAGTAGATTTTCTCCATTACTGTATTTCAGTACACCTTTTTGGTACCTGTACTTTGAGTATTTCCATTTCATGCAACTTTTTACTTACTACATACACTCCATAGTGAAGTATTATGTTTTCTTACATCACTACATGTATTTGACCGCTATTGTTACTTTGCAGATTCATATTTTACACACAAAACATATCAGTTTATAAAATATGAGGCATTGCTATAGCTGACAGTATATAAAATAGTGAAAATTGTCTCCACCTCGACATTTAAATACTGCTTATGCATTAATACAGCATTTTCAAAAAATTCAATGATATTGTTATGGCTGGCTCAAACACAGTGATGGACACAATACCAGGAGAGAAGTTACTGCATGTACGTTTTTTTTTTTTCTTTTTAAATAAATAAATGAATAACTGAAAAATACTAAACACCACCAAGGTACTGCAGCAGGATAGAGGGAGAGAGATAGCGAATTGAACAAAAGGGCCTGCTTATATTGACTTACCCCACTAATCAATCACAGGTGCCAGCCAATGAGATCACAATAGCACAGGATGCACCCCCCCCTCCATAAAGATGATCAACATGTGACAGGGCATCATCAACATTTTCCTGGACTTGCTTATGACGAATGTTCAATTTGTAGTTTTGAACCATGTTGGCCCGATGCATTAGCCTCTGATTACTGTTGTACATGTGATGTAGGCACACCAAAGAGTTATGGTCTGCATAAACAACGACAGGCTGCAGGGAAGAACAGACATACTTCGAAATGCTGTAGAGCCCACAGCAAGTCCAGGGATTCTTTCTCTATAGTGCTGTAGTTCTGCATGACCTTCAAGATCTGGTGCTGGGAACTGCAAGTCTGTTAGTTAGCAAGTACTCCTTCTCTTTCTGCATTAATCCATGCTTGATACGGTTCACGTGATAAGGATGCTGCTTGATAGGGGCACTGGCACCTACATCAATGTCATGCTGCAGTACATTTGTGCGAGTGGGTACACCTGTAAACAAAGCACGGATCAGCCGAAGAACATTGCCCTTTCGAGAGTCAGGAAGATAGGACACTAAATTTGCCATCACTTGTGAGTTCACCTAGAGCAGGTGCATTTTCCTTAGTCAAATCAACATCAACAGGGGAAATGGAGTTTCAGGACACACCGGGGTTACACAATGTCGAATCAACAACTTTAGAGGCACCTCATAAGTTATCCTCGGCACTTTCAGGCTTGATCACACAAGCAGCAACCAGCTCGGGCTCATCTGTATCTGAAGGATCACCCATAAAAGTTTTAGACAGGTTGACAGAGTCAGCTTTTTGAGAATGAGCACGAGTCACACCACAAGCAGGAAAAACAGGTGTCTTGGGTGCTGAATCACTGTAGTCATGCTGTTCAGCTGGCACAGGGTTATCTGGCACAGCCAGTGGAGGAAACACCTTTTTCTAACAAGATTGTTGCCTACAATGGGGCTGACCTGCGGAACTGGAATGTAGAGACGTAAACCCGCTGGCATGAGCCTAACCCGCTTGTTAAATTGACATTATGCAGCGTTGCCCTAAGATAGGACATTGTACATCCTTGTATCAATGCATAACCACCAAGGAAAGTCTCTTCAGGCAGGAGTAACACACCTTGAAGGAGTATAGACTAGAATGCACCAGTATCGAGCAAAATACAAATGGGTATGGCGTCGTCAGACTAGGACATCGCTACACAGCCATCGATAATAAATGGTTCTAAGCCTGAGGGTTCAAAATTCAGAATTCTTGCCCAGGGTCAACAGCAGGGAGCTGGCGAAGTACAGAACCAGTTAAAGCCAAAGGTTTAGGTTCCGTCTTCTTACTTAAAGCAGGACAATCGACTATGATGTGGCCTAGAATCTTACAGTAGAAACAAGTTTTAGCTGGGCTTCCATTCTTCGAACTGGAGGCCTTGATACCGGAAGCATAAGGAGTAGAACTCCTCAACTCCTCATCTAGAGTTTTAGCTCTAGCACCCTCAACCCTGAAGTTTTGTCTTCAGTAACCTCCTGCTCCTTATTCCACAACTCACCCTGTTTCTACTGGCCCACCTCAGAGGATGAATCAGTCGGCTCATTGGGTAACTCCAACTTTCCAATCACATAGTACACCCTAACCAAGCCATTCATGATTTTTCTATGCAGTTCCTCTTTTCTCAAATTACTTTGAACACCAATACCATAGAGGTCTGCTACAGAGCGATGGTCTTTCTTTGTGCAACGCAAGAATTGCTGAGTGTCAGGGTCTTTAACAAACCTGTCCAACTCAAACGCCATGATGGCAACACAAATGAATACAACAAGATAGTAGCATACACACTGAAGTTACAGTCGCTAACCTACTAAACCATGCAATGCCATGTTTCATCAACTACAAATGCCATGAAACCACAAATGTCTCCACTGAGACTCCAAGGTTGCAAAGGAGTTACAAAAGCTCTACATATGGACTGTAAGCCACAAGCAAATCACAGCTAACAAGTTCAAGTGAGCATCAAGAAATTTTCACCAAAGCTAAAGTACTCCTTGAAGTACCACACAATGTGCAGACTGTAAAAGCAGAGCTACACAATAGGCAAAACTCACACAAACAAAAGTGAGCACAATCCACAATGGCTTCTAAATTACTGTCCCACACGAAAGGTACAAGTGAAACAGCTTTGCTTTAAATGCTCAACACTAAAGCTCAAATATCTTAACTACAGCTCTTTCACACTCACAAAACAAGCCTCACACAGGTCATCATGGGCAGCCACATGCTGTTCATAAAAATAGGTCTAACCGATTCTAGAACTAACCCAGTTCCTTTTCTACCTGCAGAATTACTTCCTTACTTCAGATATCTTCAGTGATACATCCATGCACACCGTAGGCCACCCCAGGGCTATCGCACAAAATAAACAAGTGGTGCTGGTTTCTCCAGCACCGGCCGGCTTACTCAGCCTGGCAAGCTCAACAAACTACCTCATGTGGCTACACATAAATAACCTCGCTAACTATCCATAAACTAAACGACTAGGGTTTAGATCCTGGACAAGCCTCCATTGTGTTACGGCTAGCTCAAACACTGAACACAATGATGGAAATTATACCAGGAGAGAACTTACTGCACATACATTTATTGAAATGAATAACTGAAAAAACCAAACCGATACCAAGCAACACCAAGGCGCTGCTATTGCAGGATGGAGATAGAGAGAGCGAGCTGAGAAAAATATTAAATTATATAGACAGAAACACCAGTCAACAAGAAACACTAATGTAAGTTCATGAGTAGTTTTTTTTACATATGATACTTTTAGCACTTTTACTTAAAAAATTTGAAGGTAGGACTTTTACTTGGAATGGAGTATTGTTACACTGTGCTGTTGCTCATTTTATTTAAGCGAAGTAAAAAGACGTGAATACATTTTCCACCACTGACGATCTTAAAATAAACATGAAGGCAAATAAAATAAACTAACTGCTAAATTGCTAAATTAACATTTACACTGGTGCAAATTGCGTGTAGATGTGCACATTTCTATTTTGTTCACTTGACATTAATCGTCTTTTTAATTTAGAGAAACCAATTTCTGCAATAATGGATCATTTTGTTTTCTGTGTGCTCCTCAGGTTACCTTCACAAAGAGGAAGTTTGGCCTGATGAAAAAGGCCTATGAGCTGAGCGTACTATGTGACTGCGAGATAGCCCTCATCATTTTCAACAGCTCTAACAAACTGTTCCAGTATGCCAGCACAGACATGGACAAAGTACTGCTGAAATACACAGAGTACAACGAGCCCCATGAGAGCAGAACCAACTCTGACATTGTAGAGGTGAGTGAGTGTCGCCTTCTTACTTTGGGAGGGAAGACTTCTTTCACATCATGCTTTTCCCCTCACTGTGATCAAATATTTTCTCTTATTTATGATTGTTTTATACAAAACATATGAATAACGTTATAAGATTTCGACCAAATAAATTATATTGGTACTGAATTTAAACAATAACATATATTTACTTTGTCACAACTGTTTGTTTAAAAGCTGTGTAAATGCTCCCAGGCTGATGTTTTAGACACACAAGATTGAGGAACAAGTAACAGTTTCCTTCTAGTCACCATTCAGATAGGGCACAGGAGGTCTGCACTCCCTGATAAGTTCAGTTTCTCTTGTGCCCATCAACTGACGTGGAAAAACCTATCTCTGCACATGCATGCACACAGCAGCTGCTGACCACCACTGCCGGCACTGTTTCCCATAGATATTGTACCTGTAGGGCTTATTTCTCCGGCTGCTCCTCATCACAGACCATCAGCTTGGCTTTTGCTGCAGTGAAAATACAGTGTTTAGTACATTCCATACTGCTCTATAAAACTCAACAAGCACTTGGGTTTCCTGGCAGCGTCTGCATGCCCGGCGACTAGCGGAAGAGTAAGCCACTTGTTATGCCAGCGTACAAAACTGTCAGCCAAAAGTGTAAAAGCTGAAGTAAATGAGAATGATTAGGGATACATCCTGTTCCAAACATCTTTCATTGGCACAGGTGTGGTTTTCAGCTTATTCAAGATCTGCTTTGCTGGTGTCTTCATTCTGATTAAATGAAAGCATATACAATGTATGATAATGCCGATTGATAAGCTTGTGACACCGCTAGTATAAAGTTCTTATTAGAAATACACTTAGCTTAGCTTCTTCTGCACTTAGATACTTTCTATTAGACAATTCAGAGTGCTGCGTCGCAATACTCTGCTGTGTTTTTGCTACCACCTGTTCACCAAAACATGCAGCGTTTTTATTACTGCTGCCCAATTAAGAGGCATTAAGAGTTTAAGATGGGTGAGATTGAAAATTTTCAAGAATCCTAGCTTTGGAACTTGGAGGAATTAGTGGAATTACATGCAGCATAAAGGAGTCAGCTGTGGCCCATTATCTTTTATTCATGCTGCTGCTTGTGAATTACCTGCTTGGCAGAGCTGCAGAAGAGTGCTCTGGCATCCAGCAGATCCATGCAGTAACTCCTCCATCAGGGGCCCTCAGAGCAGGGCAGGGGCTCACCTGCATAAAAAATACATGAATGCAACCCTGACTTACGTAACAGTGACCGCACATTTGTATTTGCCGTGTCTCTGGAAGCGGTCTTATTTTAAACAAGAAAATACAACAACATCCCGTACTCGGAATCATTATGGGGTCATTACCCTCAGGCTCTTATAGCACATGTATCACATATTATCTGTGGTCTGCCGATGTAGGTTTATGTTGACAGCACGGTGTAAGTGGAATGCATATTGTGCGTAATGTAGCACCCGTGAATGCGTGCCGTTTTCCCATTTAGCCCTTCTGACTACTCTCAAGGAAGCTGCCCTGCTGCACAAAAGGCGAGAACAAGCCACTGTTGTCCCCGCTCACTCAGCCAGCATCTTTGCAGATATGCACCAATCCCGCTCTGCCTGCTGGCTACGTAGGTGGTCAAGGTTCAGAAATGAAGAAGCAGAAGTAACCAACCCAGTCCACTTCTCAGCATCACCACCCAACCCCACTATTCCCTGGGTCTTGAGAGCTGGTGTCGGAGGTGATTGATAATCCGTGAAACCAATGATTTGATCATCTTTTAAGAGAAATCCTAATCTGAATTGTTTTCCTGACTCCTGACTTTCGGTGAAGCTTCGTGCTTCCACCATTCCCCCAATTCATCCAGCAAAATGCACCTCACATGAGGACACTTACGCCGGCATTTATCCTAAGTGTTTCAATTTTGTTAAACCAATCTTTTGCCATGCAAACAATCATGTGCTCATTTGTCTGGTTTGGGAGGCCAGAAAAACCCTCTCCCACTTTTCATTGGGAAGCTCGTTCTGTGTGTGAAACTAAATCAAAGGTCACATTCCTGCTCAGTAGTACCATCTGTAGATAAAGGCTGAGCTGTGCAGTGTGGGAGAACAGTCTCCATGTTTTCCGCAGATGGATGCATGCCTGGGCCACAGTTTGATAACCCAGTGGAGGGCTATGGACTTTGTCTCAAACTTGGCTCGCAGTCCAAAGCAGAGCAGTAGGCTCATATTTTTCTTCTATGTGTGTGTGCTTGTGCTTGTCTGCATGTGTTGATGGTCCTAACCTTACCAACACTCCAGGCGACAGGTGAACCGTTGTATGAAATCTCTCTTTTTGTGCCTTTCTTAATTTTTAAATGTTTCTGAACAGGATTAACCTGTAATGGTTTTAAGTTCTTAGTAAAAAAAAGTAATTTCTTGTTTTCTCAAAATCATATAGTAAATAACCACAGTGCTCCTGTTTGCCTGGTGTGTAAAAACACTGAAGGAAAACTGTTTCCCACTCAGAGAAAATAAAATAGCATTTTGAGGGTCGCATGTTCTCTATCTTTATTCTTTTGTAATGCAGAACACACATACTAAATGTGGTATTTAATATGGTTGTGTTATTGTGAACTGAGCAGAGCATTCACGGCTGAAGGTTTCACGGCGTTGTTTCCATTGTGTTTTGTATTGAATTCTGTTTATACCACAAATGAAAATGCTGCCGTTCGTCATTAGATTAATCTAATAATATTTACTCTTCCTCCCCTCTACGCTAGTGGAGCTAATGAGATTTTGCTCATGCTCCGTTATAACCGCACACCATTCTCCAGCACGCAGAAAGATCACTGTTTCTCCAGGAGAAACCTTGAAATCAGATAGTAACTTCACAGGTGTCATTTGGCATTTACCTGTCCTCGCAATTCCATAAAAGTAAGGTATTTAGAGTATAGATTAGGGTTGATCATGTTTGCAGGCACATTGAATCGACATTAGGTCCAACACTTACACTCATAAAATCAGGGTTGTGAACAGACTTTAACCCAAATTAATGCAATTTTAGTCAAATTCCAATGCCTTATAATAACTGGACTGCATCATATGCAAAGAACTGACTTTTCACTGCTATTTTTTTTAAAATGTCTTTTACCCCAGTGATTTGACTTGTGAGAGTAAAGAACCCAAGATCATTCATAGGGAAATTCTGCTTATCGTCCTCATAATAAAGAGGGGTGGCCATTGTTAATGTGACTTGGGAAACAGGGACAATTCCTTCTCTATTTATGAAGCAACGCCCCCTCTCACAAGACCACTACAGTGAGAGGAAATGAGCATAAAATTATCAGGTAATTTTCATCAGGTTTTATTTCATGATCCCTATCAGCTGTTGTTATAAACTGAGCTTTATTAAACATTCAATAAGATATTTCAATTTTGACCTTTACTGAATGTCAAGCTTTGTGTTTTCATATGAATCACACCTTTATTCCCCTATTTTGTTTGAAATTCATGACTGCCATTTTCAGATTTTTACAATGACAAAAACTTTGGGCACAAACATCACAACTGTGTGTTCAGTTAGTCATCATATCCCATATTCTTTATCTTGTCTTTCTTTTTTTTTCCAGTAAAGACAATGAACGCATTAAGCCGCTGTGTTTCAAAAGTGCATTTTCAGCAACGTACAGCTCAAAGAAAAATATGTTTTATTACCAGTCATGGGATGAATCCCTTACTGTGCTTTGGGCTGAATGGGCACCAGGAGTTTTAGACAGGGGATGTTTATGTTGTCAATCAAAAGCTGAGCAGTGATTAAGACTCATTTCGATCTTAATGAATGCAAATTGGCACATCTGCTATGGTGGGCTAGCTGTCCAGACTCTTCAATTAGCATGATTGATCAATTATCTTCCTGCTGGTGGCTCACTGGAAATGGGGGCTGGGGAATGGGGAGGGGGGGAGGAAAGAGAGATGAAAGAGCATGCGACAAAAAAATAATGAACAGAGGACTGTCCAAAACCTTCGCTCAATAAATCAGATTCTTAATTTGATTAGACTAAAAGAATAATGGAATTTCATTCTACTGAAAGAGGGCCCTCACTTTAACACTTATTTCTTAAAAATAGACAAGTATAAAAAAGTTAAGAACAGTTCTTAACTTTTTTCAGTGTTTTTTAAGTAATTACATGCTCCAGGTGATATCCCTCAGATTAAAACAGAGAAATATATATAGATTACTGCAGCTAACTGGTTAATAACTAAGTTACGTTTTTACAGGTTATCTGGTTCTTGCAATCATGACTTTTTAACTTCATTAGTTGTGTGTGTGTGTGTGTGTTGGCATTCCCATTGTGATCCATCAACTTTACAGGAGAGAAAAAACACAATTTGCATTTTAAATCTGCGTCTGATTCTCCATCAGCAGATTTCCTAATGAAATATTCCTGTGAGAAATTAGATTCAGCCGTACAAATATTTAGTGGATCGGAACTCTTTCAACTCTGAAGTCTGTTGAGTATATTGTGGCGCGCAGATTGTTTGTGTTTGTTTTTACAGTAAGCACAAACCCTTGAATATCAAAGCGCGCTGCTGAGACCGCTCTGAGTAGCAGAGGCAGATTGTCCCGAGTGTGTATTTATAATTGTGAAACAAAAACATAACAGGACGGTCAAATGAGGCTTTGGCTGGCACACAGCGAAACTGTCACTGCTGCTGTGTTCTCTTATGCAATAGAGAGTATTACAGTAGGTTTACGTATTATAGCTGGTATAGCTATAACAGTATTTGCATATTTAGTGTAAACCTTTCCAACTCATTGACTACATAATAATGAGGAAAAGCTCAAATTCATGCAAACACATGGATTAAAAGAACAACTGATAGGTCTTTTGGATAATAGTAGATATTTATTAAAACAGATTTGGGTATTTAAATTAACCAGCAAAAAGTCAATGGATTTAGTAAACCTTTGCACACATGAAGCCATTCTTAAAAAAAAAAAAGTAATTTATTTTTTAACTAATACATCTTTCGTTGTAGCTGGTGGTATTATGCAACTTGACTTTTCCATGAAAATTAAAACAAAACAGGATGACATAAAAATACAAATTGATATTAATGTGAAAATGTTTAACATGGTGACTTGACTGTACGCTGAGCAGACGTTTGACATTTGAGATGGCTGATGGGTAGAACTGGTTACTTGCACTCTCTTCTTAAAGGGCCACACATTACCAGTGCTTTGCATGCATAAGCCCATTTCCTATTTCCTATGTATGTTATTGTCAGGTCCTACTGACTGATAGGGTGGTGGAGCTTTTGTTTGTTTGTCCTCTGAGTAATATAATCAGTAGTATTGTTCACAAACACAGTATAGAAATGGCCACATTATGCCTACTGAATCAACAATTCACAGTTTATCATTTTAAGCCCCGTATAAAATTACTATAATATTCCTATCGTATCGCTGTCCAGACCTAGGGGATAAGTTGTCTGGATAAGTACAGTAATTCTCTCATGTTGTAGCTGTTGGGTTTGAGCTGTAGTTTGGGTAATTATATATGAGACCAGTGAAAGTCTTAGATTCTTTCTCTGGAAAGACCAAACTCAAAACCTGCTGTTACTTAGTGGTAATATTCATGGGCAGCATCTAAACACGGCTGCTACGCAGTCGATTCGTTTAAGAGAATAACAGTTTAAAAATGTGCGAAGTTTAGAGAAGTAGGTCATCTGAGTTTAGGTCCCCCCTTTTCTATTTTTTTCCTCAAGTTAGCCTACAAACTATTTCTCTTTCAGTTTTTGGTTAGTGTTTCAAGTCTTCAGATTAACATGCTTGTGTTCTCAGTATTTTATCTGTTCTTTTCCTCTATAAACTAGTGAGCTGCCATTTCCTGAAACGTAGAATAGCAAGTTAATTTGGTCTCTGGCGTAGATTACACTTGTGACAAGTCATTATCCTAGTTGGAAGTTATTCTAGTTATTCTTATTGTCTGACTGGTCGAATTGCTCATTCTTTCTATATAATTATCTACATCATTATCTATCATTTGCCGTTCTATTTACGGTGGCTCAGAGAGGGAGAGCAGCAGTCCAGATGTAACAACAAAATCTGAATTTAGAGCAGATTGTTCTTATATTTCAGTCCAATATATTTTTTCTAAAATTGGACTTTAAAATTAGATGACAAGTTGCATATCAAACAAAATGCTGGTCTATTCTCTAATGTGGAGGTGGACTGCCTCATGGTTTAGGAGCAAGGTAGGATATTTAGGACAAATATAGCTAAGTCAGAGGTTTTCTTTAATTAAATTCATAGGTTCGGTGAGTCTTGATTACACTTAATATCATAATATATAATAATATATCTTTCTACTTCAGTCTTTCTCCCCACCCTGCAATCATGATATTACTATTCTCCTTTTTGGTATTTCACAATAGAGCTCACGGCAGCAATGATGAGAAATCCCTTTTAAGCTAAATCAAATGTCATTGCTGTTGACATAGACTTATTGGGTTGATGTTGATTTTTCAGGGCTTTTCAATATACGTGAAATTTTCTGCCAGCCCATTTTTAATATTACAGGGAAGAAAAGTGCACTTTTGGTCTCCTGTGATTACTGGAGTGATATTAAAATTATTTTTCTATATATTATTTTTTTATTTTACTGTAGGTCACACACAGTATTGTAGATTATCTTAATGGTATTAACTTAATAATGATTACTATTATGGAAACTTTTTAAAATGAATGGATACATTCTCTGTGAAACTGCTTTGTTAGTAGTGTAGTATCTTCTGTATGTTGTCAGTTGCCTCTGGAGAGGAGGATGGTACAGTAACAACATGGGAAGCCATTCATTTGTGTTTCTGAAATCTTATTACAGCGTCTTCATTTGGGGCTCAGTGCTTTGTACACCTGTCATTTAACCTTTTGGTCCTGTGGATCAGGTCAGCTCCAGAGTTAACTTGTGTTACTAGTCAAAACAGCGGTTACATACTGTACAGTAGCAGCATCTATTTTCAGACTAGTGCAGTAGGACAAGTTAAATATAACTCACAAATATTATAGTGAGAATAAAGACAATGGTTGTCTTTGTTAGCCACAGCAATGCATCTGATAATGTAACTTACAGTTGTAGTGTGTGGTTTCCCTGTGAGTCTTATTTCCAGAGTAGAGAAATACTAAATAACAAGATAACACCTAAGACATTACTACAAGTTGTGTGTTGTTTACTGGATGTTTTAACAATGCATTTAAAGGCAAGCATTTATAAATTAATTGTAAAGATTCACAGTGGCCCTCAGATTTTTATACATTCTGTATATGATGTGGTAATACTTGATTACGTGGTAGTGTTAATTCCCCCGTTTAATTTGTTATTACTCTCCTCTTGGCATACGGCACCGCATCGTAACATTAATATCTCCTATGGGGTGGTCTGGAGAGAGTTGTCTGAAAAGTCTTCTCTTGCCACAGTGAGTGAAGCAGTATTAATGGTTCTGTAGCGAGCAACATGCTGGGTTTCAAAGTGCCCCTTTTTATAGGACAAGGACTCCTTTTCCTCTGGGCTTTTAGTGAAAAAGGGTCACCAGTCCTCTTTTTGTAGTTTTGTAGAGTGTAACGAAACAGTTGTGGTAATGTCCATGCGAGTATATCACATTCTCTTCTGTAAAATGTGTCCTCTGCTATTGAACAGATACACAGTAAATTGTTATCAGATGGCAGAGTGATGGCCTTTGATTTTCAAACTGCTATAATGTAGTTTGATTATTGGAATCAAAGTAGACATAATCAGCAGTAGCACTGCTCTTTATATGGGATTTTGTCCTGTAGGGCTATGCAACAGTTTCCCTTTCCTGAATGTTCATTAACATTATCAAGTATTGGTTTTCTGTGCATTTTAAACCCATCATGTATTGCATCTCATTGTTTTATTATGGCTCTGCTCTCCGGTGTGTGTGATGCTTGTTACCAGGTTACTGCTAAGAGATTTTTACTTTTAGCACATGTCGTACATCATTGACGTCAGAGCTTTTTTTCCACCCTCTCAACGCACATATGTCTAATTTCAAATGGAGGGTCTCTTAGAGAGCATTTAATGAAAGGAGACAAAAAAACAAAAGACCAAGAGTCATGGTGCCTTCTTCTAAACATGAGTTTGCACTGACCCTAATGAGTTAATGCTCCTAAGGTCTAAATATAGATATTTTCTATCTCAAAATCTGGTTCTGAACAACACTACAGTTTATCCACCATAGAGGGAAAGATGCATGAGTTGTTATTTGTAGCTGAATTACCAATTGCTCTTTTTATTTTTCCAGTTCCTTTTCAAAAATGTTGCCATTTTTTTATTTGAACATGTTTGTGAAATATCAAACTCCTGCAGAGGATTTCTTGAAACCAGTGCTTAGTTCACTGTTGTTTGACAAACTATTAACAGATATTCTAAAGAGACACTGCACATTTAACTGATTTGTGTGCACATAGCTTTTGCCTTTTACCTTGCATGACCGCAAGTTAAAATCACTTCATACATAACAAGCGGTAAACAACTTACACATATGAAATGATTACTGATTAACGTGTCATCAGATGTTTCTTTTTTAATTGTGTTCAGCGTGGTGTACAGCAATTCTCTTAGCAAAACTGAACCTCCACATCTTGTGGGGCAGATTTTGACCTGGCAATCCAAGTTTTTGCTTTTTTTTTTTTGGTTTGAATCTATTTTGTAAACGCCCTGAAAAATGTCTTCTACTGTACACTCAGTCAGTTATGAGTGGAGACAAAGGGAACTTTTTCTTCTTTATGCATCATCTTCCACAGAAATGAAGACGTCACTTGTCTGCTGCTCATAGTAACAGGAAAAAATAGATTAAAGAGCTGAAGTCATTTTATATCTATCCTAGTGTACTTTTTACACGATATATACCATAAAATATTGGTTATTACATGCATTACATTCATTTTCTTCTGTAACTTCATGGGTATAATACTCATACAAGTTCCCTCTAATATGCAATTACCAGTCCAAACAAACAATGCAACAATGGTGAATGCAACATCAAATGTTTGCATATCATCTTTGACATGCCTTAAAATTCCTGAAATGAAGATGTTGCAGCGATCATTGTTGACATTATTCCTGCAAGTAATGTGTACTTAGGTTTACTATATTTATATTATAGACTGGTATGTATGTATGTATGTATGTATGTATATAAAAGTTAATCTGTATATTTAAGTACTGCAACTAGTACTCATTGCTATTAAGAAAGTTTAATGGTAATGTGATTTGTCATTTTTCTGCAGTAACATTGTGTTGGATGGCATGTAACAAAGCATTACATATAGCTTTTTTTATACTGAGCTCCAACCCCTTACCTGTCATAAACTATGGTAGGAACCACATGAAATAGGTCAGACATTGAGCTGACCTAGTTTGGTTTTATCTAGTTACATAGCAACACTGATACTAGTCGTGTTAAAGATCCTTAGAACCAGGAGTCCACCCTCTGTGTTCTTCAGTGACCTTGCGGGCTGAACCGCTGAAATGAGACCTTGCTTCCGTGCACTGCGACTTCTGTAAGTTAGCTCGTGCAACAATCAGCTTGCCCTTGCGCCCCCTTCGTCCCACTGTGCATGCTGTGTGGCCAAGCCCTCCTGCCCAGGGGCGAGGACAGAGCAAAGCCTGCTGGGAGGGGGAGGGGGAGGGGGGTGGGTTTAGCTGGCACCGTGCCGCCTTCCCCTGGCTGCCTGGCCTGACTGGGGGCAAAGAGGGAGGCTGCTGTGTCTCAGATTGATGAGGACAGGTCTGTGGTCTGGGTATAGAGTGTTGCAGAACAGACGTCCTGCTGGCACATCCTGCCCTCTCTGCCGCACGCCCCCCAGCCCTCCGTACTCGCCTTATCGGAACTCCTAATTGTCCTTATGAATATTTTAGAGGCGAGCAGGAATGGGAGTTCAGGGTTGGGGGTATGGTTTCAAGGGCCCTGACAGCTAATGATCCACTCAATGACCAGCGAGAGAGAGAGTGCGAGCGGGAGATGAAGAGACGGGGAGTAAAAATGATTGGAATGATTTTCAATAATCTGTATGTTAATGTTTCTGTCTGGATTGTAATTTCTTCTGATCAGTTTTTAATGTGTGCCACCTTTTCCTTATGTGGAGTGGGTACAGAGTGTGTGTTCTCATTCTTTTTAAACTGTAGATAATGATGACATTGGTTTGCCTTTATCCTCAATTTGTAGTTTAATTCCCCCTTGTCTATACTGAAAATATGCAGTCCACTGATTGAGACTGTTCTCTGTGGCGGCTAATAGCTTTGTCACATCACTCATTCACCGCAGTCTCAGAGCAGAAAGCTCTGAAGGGATTGCTCACTGCACAGCAATTGCCTCTTGTTCAGTAAAATGGATGGGCTATATTTAATTGGCAATCAAGTCAGTCAAATGCAGGTAACCATTTGCAGTGTATAATATAGAATAAGAGTTTGCTCTCAAATCTATCACTGCTTTAGATTCAGTGAGCATTCAGTGAGATTAATAGCTCACGTGTAGTCTGACTTTTAAGCTCACAGTTCATTGTGATCTGTCCATTACTATTGTTGTGTCAGGTGGGATTGAATCTCAGTATTGTGTTTCTAACAGCTACAAGACAACAATATGAAAATAAAATGCAGTCGACAGTCGAGGCGAGAGCTTGCCCCCTCCCGCTGCTCTTCCTGTCCACTGAGGAACTAGACAATGGAGTGGACCAAAGGAAGGACATGAGTCCAGCCTCATATCCTGATATCAGTCCGCTCAGTAATGTGTAATGGTAACAAGATTAAACAATATATGTCTGGGAATTACAGAGGTCTCCTTATCTAATAGCCCCTCACTCCGAACGAGAGAATTGAAGGCTTTCTACATTACAGTAACCTTGGCATACTGTGCCTAAAGACCAACCAGAGGAGTATTTTATTCCCCTCAAGAGAAGACTACAGAGCCACAGGGGAAAGGGAACACGATGGTAGTGAAAGTCTCTTAAGATGTTATATAAGAGAGGAAATATTCCGTAGCAGATAAAAGCCTCCCTATCAGCTGCCTCCCCATGTTGATTTCCTAGTGCGTTCACACTCAAAGAAGCCCTTTGATAAGCACATTAGATGGAACGGCCTGGGCACAATGGTGATGTCATGAGGATTAGCACGCTACCTTGCTTAGTGTAGCGGTGGGCACAAGGGCTAATTCACAGCACCGCAGGGTGAGAGGCTGGGAGACCCGGCTGAAATGAGGTAAAAGGACAATAGCTGGCTAAAATAAATCTGCTGTGAGGTTGCAGTTAACGCAACATGCTTTAAACATTCATATTGTTCTCCACTTTTGAAACATTTAGTGTAATTTTCTGCTGTACTGCCATTACACTACACACTGTCTTGCTGTTGAGGGGCCTGTAATCAGAGCTGTGGCGCACCAGTCATACTGTAGGTCAGGTGGTGCTCCACCAATAGGGAATGCTACTGTAAGTGAAAGCTACTGTGATTCAGGCACAATGGAAGAGACCATAGAAACAGCCTCTTCATAACATCCTTTCAGCCATCTCCCCCACAATTTTGAAGTTCAGCTTTTATACCAAGCTACTATCTTTCTCCCTTCACCCTGCCTGCTATTCACGTACAGTACAGTGCCGTACATGAATAAGTGAAATGCAGAAAGCTCTCTTGACACGAGCGGGAGAACATCACAGTGAAAGACTCACATCAGCAGAGTGAATTGCTTGGGCCCATTTCACTAGAAGTACTTCTCAAGAAACAGGTGATGTAGGTGGCTTATGCAATGGACTGAGTTTTATTTTTAATCCATGGAAAAGTGTTTGCTTCAATTTTTGTGAGGATAATGCTTAAAGGTCCAAAGGTCCAGAACTGAGCATGATGTTGGCAAGATGTAAAATGATCAACTGTCTTAAACATGTTTAGAGATTTTCATTGGGCAGAGTTACATTAAAAACAAATCAACAAATCAAAGTGGTATGCAAAGCTGCCTTTCACAGCACTATAGCCTTCTGTACTTCTGTAACATATACAGCAAATCTGCAGAGACAATTACTGTGCTGAATGTTCCCCATGGTTACAGCTAGGTTAATAGTCGGGGCTCAGGTGGCGATGACGGATAGATGTTTTCTTCGGAATAAGGAAGCCTGAAGGCCTCCTGCAGTGGAAAATGTTTTTTTTTTTTAAAGAGAAGTTGAAGGATCACACAAGCAAACTGACGGACACACATACACGCACACACGGACAATAGTGCCCAGTTGGTTTGACGTCAGCCACTCGGAGTCTCATTTTTATTTGAAGAGCCACATTTCTATCAATACAGGTTTGGACTGCTGTGAGAAAATAGAAGCTGGCCTTGTTCCCAATCATCTTTGTGAGCCTCTCAGGGCCATGTGAATAGATTACACAAGTTCCCTTGTCTATACTCTGTGCAGCGTCCCTCCTGCAACAAACAGCCCACATCTTTCATCAGAAATGCTACTGAAAACACCATCCTCAGCTGTATTCACATCCAGCCAACTTACTTTCCGAGTACAAACCCCACAGCTTGATTCAACGTTTGAGAGGCCTTTTGAAACTGCTTTTTATCAAACTATTCATACTGCAGAAAGTGGTTATCTTTTCTTTTTTGCATCCTGATCATCTAGTAAGTTTTCCCCTTTTCTAGGTCAGAACACTGTAGTGTTTGGAGCAGTCTGCAGCATCGACATGTAAGGGCAAAGTTGATGTGGGGTTGGGTGGCCTTGAGGGCGCCATGCGGTCCCTTCTACGGCCATGTCTCTGCGCGGCTGCAGCTGATTGGTCAGCATGGGGAGCCAGGTCTTGACAGGTGTTTGGAAGAGGGACACCTGTTTGGCCATGTGCTGATTTAGTGATCCATTTACTGGGAGCTGTGGGCAGCGTCTGTGGGACACCCGAAACATGCCAAGTCATTTAACAGAGAATTACAACCATTCTTTCTCAGGCCTTCAATGTTACATACATTAGAACGGCACAGAGACGATTAACTCTTTTGCACAGAGGGTCCTTCAATGCATCTTTTTTTGAAGATAATACATATTTTAGCGATTCATGTCATGTATCATGGAACACATCTGAGTGCTGCCTGCCCTTGTCTGCTGCTATCTGGTTCCTACTCACCCACTGTGCTGCTGCAACCCCTCCCTAAATGGCTTGCGCCAGTGGGTGCGGTGTAGTGAAGGCTGGACAGGCTTGTTGTGAAAGTAGAGCAGCCCTGCCCAGCCGTTCCCGACCAATCTGACCAAGATATTCCCATAATGAGCAGGTTGAGATCAGATCTTTGGCTCGCTGGTGGAGAAAGTGCATAGTTTAACCCCAGTAAACACAGGCCTTTCAGGACCCTAACTAAAGAGGGTTCATTCAGTAAACAGGAAATGAACCAGCAAGGCGTTTTCTTAGAATGAGAAGAATGCCACTGCTCTGTACCACACCAGACAGTCAAGCATCTGTGGTACAGTGCTGGCCATTCATTATCCAGAGGACATCTCTTTCTCTCTCCCTCTCCCCTGGGCATTGCGGACACTTATGTTTCAAGAGATGTGGGTGCTATTCTGAACTTCCTTATTTTTGTCTCAGCTGCACACGGTGTCACATGTGTGTCTGTACAATGCAGATTAACATTGTTCTGCCCAACTATGTGCACCCGTCAGAAATTGTGTGCACGCGATTGCATGGAGATGGAGTGAGCAGCATCATCTGGTTTCAATGAGAAATTATATTATGCAGGAGTCTCATGAAGCCATGGCACAGGTTTTAGGAAATGTAACTTACACTGAGGTTGTGGTGAGCAGGGCTGGGTTAGCCGCATTGTCTGCACAGACCTAAACGTACTGTCACATCGCTGTCAGAGGATGTAGCAGCTGTAGAAATATTCCCCTTGCCACACACGCACACACACAAGTCAAACACTCTCACACCCAACACATTGCGCATATACACCACACACATGCACACACACACACGCACACACTCCTACTCATATAGTTTCTGTTTCTCTATCGCTGTGTCTCTCACACACTTACACATTTTCCACTTAGTTGGGTGATGAAGACCCGAGACGGAGGGTGAGGTCTCATTACTGTGTGTAGGCTCTTCTCCTCTGCCTCACACCGTGACCCCTGCATCCACAGGAGCCAGTGACCTTCCTGTAGACACGAGGCCTCTGAGGCAGCCCACAGACAGGGCAGGGCTCTGCTGTGGACCTGCAGCAGCCCGATAGAGAAACCTTGAGAGCCACACATAAATCATGTTTTGATGTACACTGCCTTGATATCACAAGCTGTCACATGCTGTCAGCAAGTCTTGTTAACACCGCTATTCAGAGCTGTAATGAGGAGCAGAGAACAGCCTGTATGAAAGTGAGCAAAAGAGCACAGCATTTGTTTAGTTGTATGACATGCCCCCCCCCCCCCAAAGTTAGAATTGGGTGTTTTTATAACACCAAAACACACCACCCTATGTACTTTTGAGCTTTTTGCTTTAACAATAGCCTCTCAATTTCATGCTCAAATAAGCATCTTTGACCACATTTGATAATCCATTTTATTCCCCACATGCATTTACTTTCATAAGATCCCACGAGTGACAACCATACTGAATCACAGGCTGGGACAGTCTTAAAGTGCTCTGCTGTAGGATCTTCTTAAGGGATGGAGGCAGGCGGGGAGGGGTGGAGGTCGAGAAGCAGAGAGAAAGAGAGAAAAGGGAGGAGGGCAATATTTTGTTTCTCTGAACACTGAAGGGTGAAAGGATATAGAGTGACATTTCAGTTTCCACTCTGTACAGGGCCCTGTATTGACACACGCTACAGTTTAGCCTAGCATTGGCGCAGCAGCTGTTCACGTTGTACTACAGCAAAGAAACAGTTGAAGGACAAACACAATAGATGTTGATTTTTGTACATGCTTGATTTTTATTCTTCTGGTAGAAATGTTTAGAAGCAGCAAAAACACAGAACCACATCTTGTATACTGTTTCTTTTCAACTGTGCAATTTCATTTCAGAAATTGAGAAACAAAGGCCATAATGACTGTGCTAGTCCTGATCCTGAAGACTGTTTTGGGCACAGCCCCCTCATGGACGACCATTTCGGCAAACTAAGCGAAGAGAGTGATTTAATGTACAAGCGCTGTGGTGTAAGTACTTCCTTTGTCCCCTGCTGTTTTGTGTTGATTCCTGTCTTTATGTTGATATTCACTACAGGCGCTAAACAAGAAAGAACACAGAGGTTGTGATAGCCCGGACCCTGATGCCTCATATGTCCTCACTCCTCACACAGAAGAAAAGTATAAAAAAATTAATGAGGAGTTTGATAATATGATGAGAAATCATAAAATCGTAAGTACTGTAAATGCAACGTCTTTGCTTGGCTTTGTGGCACAAAGGATTTTCACTCTTTTTTTCATTTAACTTTTTCCTCTTTTTGTTACCCCCCCAGAACCTCTGTCAACTTCTTTCAGAACTACTCTAGCTTAAGATTAATGGCCCCTTCACTGGGCATTCATTTTATTTCTTACGTTGATTTGTTCTGCAACTGACATTTTGGCACACCCTGATAAGATCACATTTCATGTAACAGGTGAAATGTTGCATGCTTCTGCTGGAAATAATTACACCCTAGTATCATGGTCACGTTATCACAAATCAAACAGCAGTCGCTATTTAAACACACCAGGAATGTACAGAAAATACTCATATATTGTGAGTGTTTATCAAGAAGATCAAAAGGTACAGTGATTTACATTTGGGTCTTTTTCTCAAACCTGATTTTCATCTCATAATGTAACAAACAAACAAACAAAAAAGATTTGTTTTCACAGTTAATTGATAATTTCATGTTTACAATTTCTCCTTTTGAATTCTTTCTATTACCTCTCTCTCAGCGCATCCTAGCATATAATATCTCTTGCTCCTCAACAGTTCCAGCAGTAAAGTGTTCCCAGAACACACTAACAGTACACTATCATTTAGCATCTTCCCTCTCCTTCATCAAGTACCACACTGGCTCACCCTCTAAAATATCACAAATCTTTTGTGATCTTATCATGCGTGGCAATATTAGAATGGTGCAAGAACATAGTGCTTACTAAGCAGTCGTTTTCTCTATGTTCCTGACATGAAGAGCATCATTTTGCCATTAACAAACTAATGATAACGCCCGACTGGCTCACTGGATAATGCTATGATGAAACGTTCTCACTGCCACCTGTCATTCTCACTGACGCTTTGCACAGTCAGCACTTTGTAGGTAAATGCAAGTGAGTTACGATTCTTGTAGTTGTGAATCTCCGCTACCCCTCTCTGCTGTGACGAGACACACATTCACAGAATGGTGTTTCAAAAAGGCAAAAGTATGTCTGTAGTGCTGACTGCTGCAATGCCAAAGTGATCACCTGAATGCATGTTTTTAGATTTTGTTTTTCTGTGTTTTCTGTGTGTTTCGGTAGAAGTGAAGGTTTGTGTGTATTCTGTATGTATGATGCTAATGAGAATAAACTTTTTTGATGGTTATATGGTGTCACGCAATAGCCCTTAGATGTCGGGCATTAATGTTTCTTAAAATATTCTGGTATAAAGCAACTGCTGAGTTTAAAATGCACAGTATATTATGTTTTGCAGTTCTTTAGTGGGCTATACCTGATTATTTTGTGAATTTCTTAGTTTATTAAAGCAAACCCTCAAGGGTAGCTCTCTGTTAACAATGCCATGACAACCACTGACCCACTAGACTCATTGTCAGACCTTGGATTTTGAGTGAGTTTGTGTGTAAATATCTGTGTGTGTTTGTCTCCCTCTTGTAGCCCACAGCATTGCCTCAGCAGAACTTCTCCATGCATGTGGCAGTGCCTGTATCCAATCCTAATGCCATGTACCAGTCAGGAGGGACCTTGGGCAGCCAGGCCCTGGCAGCAGCCACAGCCTCCCTGAATGACAGTGGGATGCTGTCCCCTCCACAGGCCTCTCTGCATAGGAATGTGGGCTCAAGTGGAGGCCCCCAGAGGCCCACCAGTGCAGGCAGTGCAGGTTAGTGGACAACAACCCCGGTCAGTTGGTAGAAGTAGTGTACCCAGGATGATCCAGACCACTCAGAGGAGGTTTTATTTAGGTGATTAAAACCCTTTTCTGAATAATTTGTATGTGATTACAGCATCAAATTATTTATTCAAAATATTTTGTTTGCAGAAACAGTTGACAATTCTGGTGAAAACTGATCAACCAGGAGGTCATTAGCCTAGGTTAGCATAAAATCTAGAAGCAGGGGGACGGTTACTCACTGAAAAACAACGCCTCCAAACCTCATTAAAACCACAAACCTTAGCGGTACTGTTGGCAGATTTCTGAACTTTGGATGGAGCCAGGCTAGCTGCTTCCTCTCACTTCCACTCGCCACCTTAACTCTAGCTTCATACTTAGAGCATAGTCATGGGTTTGGAATCGATCTTCTCATCTAACTCTCTGCTAGAATGTAAATAAGTGTAAGTGCATTCCCCAACGTATTATGCTATCCCCTTAAGGTAACTTAAGTTGTTTTTTTTGGTTGATTCTAATATAGAGTTTACACTTTATTATTTTCTGTAAGATGACATCGGATGTATTAGGCTTAAGGTCAAGCAGTCATGTCATACTAACACCCTTTAGCTGGTATTTGTGTGGTATATTTTTTCACACCCTCTGAAAATGCTCATCATCACACCTTTTACAGTATCAGCATTGTGGAAAATGATGTCAGTCTACGCTAGAACTTATTCGATTGGTCTGACTCAGTTAGTGCAGATGGCTTTTGCAATATTTAGCTTCACTGCATATAATAGAAATACATGCAACAAGTGTGAAATACCTCATTCAAATTTAACCACATATCAGTACTGCCTGACACCTACCCATTCGCAGGAGGTTTACTTAAGGTTGTTTTCCCACAATAACTCTTTCCTGATTATTTGCTGCAACGTCTCGATTGATGTTTTGTGCCTTTTCTGATTCATAGTGGATCTTCATACTTAAAGCTAAACAAATGTCCAAGCTCATGTGTCATACTAGCACTGCGTGCTTTGGTTTAAGTCTATCTTTTGAAAGTGTGTGCTTGGCGGAGTGCTACAACTGCTCAGAGAGGCTCCAATAGATGCCTGATTTCCAAATAAATCAATAATTGCTTGTTGCAAGTGCCACCTCATAGTGGATTGCTGCATTCACCATCTCCAACTTTATAAACAATCACCATACTGAACACAGCTTGATGTTGCTCTCTTTAATCAAATATTGGACATTTCACCACCATGACGACACTGGTGGGTGCACATGCCTTCCTTTCGTGTGCTGTGGAGATAGAGCTACATGACATTTTCATGCCTGGCCTGGCATCTCCATCACATGCTCTGTAGCTTGCAGAAGGATGCAGATGGTTAATCATATCACTCTGTGCATCTCATTAGGTGGCATGCTGGATACCACAGACCTTTCAGTGCCAAGTGGTGTGGGCTCCAGCCCAGTGGGTAAGTCCTCCCGGAGAGATTCATTAGCTCTCTGTAGCTCTGTCCAATAGGCCTCCTGCTTAGCATGCGAGCTGGATAGTTGCGTATCCATCTGTGATTGGTTCAAGGCAGTTGTCACTGTCATAGACTGATTGTGCCTTTGCCCAACTATATTTTCACTGCATGAAAAGGGAATACAGGTGTTGCTCCTCTCAACAGAGGAAATGTGTATGATATGCTTGTTAAGTGCATGTTTGAGAGATGGGAAATGGCTCAGCAACATTCACACAGTGTGATGTTTGTGCTTGAAACCAACCTGGGTAACCAGGCGAGGCAGTAAGCTTGTCCAACTGACTTTGGCGGTTAAATAAATGCAGCGTTTCCTTTTAAACTTGTCACCTCTATGTGGCCCTCCCTCCTCCTGTTTCCTTCCCTCTATTGACAGGTGCATCTGTTTTCCCCTGCTACTCTGACAGCCCGTATAAGGCTGGAGAGGGTCTGTAAGATGCCTAGACCAGCATAACCCTGTAGGTATTCGGGCCATGACATCCCACTAAGTCCTCGGTACACAATGACCGGACAGCCTGTCATGGATGCAATGTGCTGTGTGAGAGGCGGAGGCAGGTGGAGTTTAACTCACTTAGCTTGCTGTTCTCCGTATACTATTTCTAAATAAATGCTGTATGGTGTTAAGAAATTATATTTAATGTTCATAGCGTGTGGCAGATATAAAGTAGGCTTACAATTAGGTATTTGGTTAGGTATTGATTAGAAAGTATGAAGACAACCTCGGATTGGGTTGCAGTCAGCAGTTTAAAGAGAGTGCTGGGTAGGTCTTAAGTTTGGGGTGTGCTACCAGGTCAGGGTAGAGTTAGGATCCTCTGCCAGGGGGGTGTCAGCGTTTGGCAGTGTGCACATGCTGCAGCTGTTGTTTGCACCAAGTGTGTAGAACAGCAGAGACTTCACGGAGGAGAAACCTCTCCAGCCCTGCTGTCAGATGACCATTCCTGACATAGCTCTGATTTTTCACAAGTAGCAGCTATGACCACAGCAGAAGCCTTTCAAAGTGGCCAGATGGAAGCTGTGCCGTGTGATATCTTCGCTCCTGTTCGATGGTGTGACCGCAGAGAGGAGACTGCATGCATGTATAGGAAGAGTTTTATTTCTTTCTTTCTTTATTTTCAACACAAGGCAAATAGAAGAAGTAAATTACTTTCCACACAACCTCTGGGTCCCTGTTGGTGATGGGCAGCCGTTTAACTGCCAGATCTGGAGGAGTTTTTACTTATTAGCTGACTTGCAGGCACACATATGTTGATGTCACAGTTGCCGAGAGTATTCTAGCAAACAAATTTCAGTTCTTTCTAAAATGAGCCATCATGTAGTTCCTGTCTACTCTTTGGTACAGCTACTATGCCCATCTCTATAAGGCTCATTTTATACTCTTATTTTATACTGTTACAATGTGCAGCTCTATAATGCATCTTCTCTCTCAACAACTCATACAACTACAGCTAATTACAAGCTCTGGTCCCTGGCTGGTGAGCATTAAGAATGAACGTTGTGGTGAACAGTGAGGATTTAAGAGTGTGTTTTCTCTTGAAATATCTGTATGCAATATGTCTGCAAGCTGTTCCCTTCATTAATATTGGAGCATTTCAAGCTCTTGAAACATAACTCCAAAGCATGTTTGTATGTTCATCAGATCGGGTAATGGATTAAATAATAATGTAGTTGCACCAAGTTTGTGCAAATTGTACTTTCAGAAAGTAATTTTCATGTATTGTAGCTTTTTATTTCAAAGTTGAGTGGGTAGGATGATGATGATTAATCATACCCATGCTGTATAGAATAAAACAATAATGTGAACCATCTGTCCTTTTCTGTAGTTTACAGTTTTTAGGAGAAGAGTGGGGGGCAAGAACTATTTATTAATTATTTACCTGGTTGCCATCTGCCTTTAGTCTTAACAAATCACCCTCTGCACATCCTGCCTGGTCTTAGTTTGAGAGGTGCAACAATAGGACTGTGCATGGCATCTATTATTAGAAATCTGTTTTTGGAAGCCTTGATTCACGTGTATTATTTCTTCTCATTCATCAAGACATTTTCTCTTTTGCCTGAACCTAACGCACATGGGAATTTGGGCACAATAAGTCACCGCATTTTCTTTCCCCCAAACCTAAAATGAAAACTGAATGTCTTAGTTGTAAACATGAGGCCTTATGTAATGCCCCTACCCAGACCGTGTTAATAATTCAGAACAATGAACTGAAACCAAACAGCTTTCAACATGCACAGGTTTCAGCCAGAGAGGATTTATTGGCACAACCAGTCCATTAGAGAGGTCTGGAATATGGAATGAAGGCAGACATCAGAAAAGCCCACTGAAATGTCCTCGCTAACAGGCTGGGTCTTAACTTGTGGCTGTTACCTTGGCTCAGAGTTAACGTTGTGGTTTAAGTATTTGTTCAGACATGTGTTCCCTTCTTGGCAATTATTTGAAAGTGTGGGATTTACTCATCGTCAGACATCTGAACTCATAATCAGAGGCACATTCCAAAGATATGCAAGTCAGGTGGGTTAATCCAAGTCTAAATTAGCCAGTGAACACAGCACTGTCTGCACTGGCAATGTGTCCAGTGTGTCATACTGTTATCAGCCCAGCGTATGCTGGTATAGAAGTGGATAAAGAAATTGACTGACTGAAATGTTAATAGATACAGTGTGACTACATTCCTGTTGCAGTCATGTTGCGTAATGCAAAATGAACACCATTTGTTTTCTAATATTACAACAACAGCAGCAGCTTTATGCACAATGAAAGTTGGTGGATTAATGCTGCGTAACCTTCAGACATGTGCTGTGGAGGGGCACAGGAGATTTAGGAATATTTAGAGAATGATTTAAAAAGTGCTCATTATTCTTGGCTCTATTATAGTTAAAAAGGTTTTACAAAAATCAATAAACAGCAAACACTGCAGGTAGGCTACAGACACAGGTGTGACTCTGTCGATGAATCAGGATAAACTTCAGGCTTATAGCATTTCTGTCATCGGTGCACAAATGTTTGCGTTAAATATATGTTATTTGAGGTATATATAATGTTATAAATGAGGTTTTTCTTTTAGTAATTCACAGTATATGTGTTACTGGAAGATATTTTTGATGTTTGATGTACAGTGGTGTCCTGTAATCCCATGTGGGACATGGACATAAAAAGAGAACAAACTCTCTCTGTTAAGGTCAAATATCACAGCTCACTGATTTCTATCAGAAAGCTCTTATTTTCTTGCCATATTGCCATTCCTTTACATGCAGTTTTATTTGCAACATCTCATACCCACTCAATGACATCGTCACTGCTTTTAATCAGGTTTGCTATTTTTAGGGCCTTGGACATTTACTCTGCTAATTCTGAAAACATTGTTGTCTTGCAGCAGCCAAGTCTTGTATGATCAAAGCCAGAGCTCATGGCGATAGCTGCTTGTATATACTGTTGATTCAGCTGTGTGATACTATTGTCGGCTTAATAACAGTTTATTTGACCGTGAATTGTTGCTGTCCTTATCTGTAGTCAGAGGGGCTATTGTTCCTTTATGTTCCTACGCAAGAACCCACTCATTGTGCGCACACTTTGCCTTTCACTGGGATGCACTGAACACAATGGAGAAGTCAGCAACTTGTTGAAGTGTTACTGATCTGTTGATGCAGTGCGAGATACCATTCATTCTTTCTTCCCCTTGTTTTCAGGATTTCAACATAGATATATTGTAACGGTATAGTTTAAACGTTTTGTACTTGCATAAAGTAAATTCCGTTTCAAAGTCAACTGCACTTGGAATATTACTTTTGTTTGGTTACTTTTGTTTTTTTCACAATTCACTGCTCCACCTTTTATTAGAGTGGATTTTGTGTGGAATCTGCAGAATCCCACTGCAGACCTTGTTCAGATGAGTCATTCAGTATCTTACAATTGAAAAGAAGTTACTGTAGGTCGACCAAACCAGGAAGAATGAATGTTTCAAATGCAGCAGTTAGTAGTTTACAATGCTCTACCAATTGATTTTCTTTGAATTCTTTTATTTGTGAGCTAAGTTATAAATATACTCATAACACACAGAAGCACTTTTTTTCTTGGTGCTGGTATTTCTGAGATAAAATGTGTATTATTTCGGGGCACACAACATATTACAGTGTATTACACTGTACTAGAATCTGCTCAGCCATATAAGTGTTACAGAATGTTCCTATAAGTATGTAACACTTACTTGTGACACTGTGAAAAGTAGAAGGAGCATCTCTTATTGAATTTAAGTAATCTGTCCACACCCACTGGTAATATTCTGACAATATTCATCCTTTGCATGCGACAGTTGTCCAGCGATAGAGTGAGCATGAGGAGGGTGGGAGTTCCTGACATACGATGGTATTTTTTTAAATAAGGAAATGACTCATGATCATGCACATCAAGGTGTGAATGTTGAAGGGAGAGTCTAGCACTTTGCTATACAACATCTAGAGATCTTTTATTGTTTTTTTATTCAACTGTAATGGCTTCAGTTATTTCTTTTAAGCAGTCACAGTACATTTAGCAGTGAACTGCTCCTCATCCCACGATGCAAAGAACTGACTTTGATGTAATCATTCACAATAAAAATAAAAGGCTCATCAATTTTGAAATGGACGTTTTATTTTTGTAAATGTGCAGGATAATTATCCAAGTCTATTAAAACTTCCCAGAGGGTTGGAAACACTTAACGCTGCGTGCTGCAGCAAGAAAACAGCGCTGCGCGAGAGGTTTGCTTGATGACTGGGAGTGTTGTCAGTCACAGTCCATGGTTTGATGATGTGTTTCTGTCGCTGTGTACCTCTGCAGGGAACGGTTTTGTTAACCCCAGGGGCTCTCCGGGTATCCTCAGCACACCCAGCGGCAATGGCCTGGGTAAAGTCATGCCCACCAAGTCTCCACCACCCCCCGGAGGGAACATGGGAATGGGAAGCCGCAAGCCAGACCTAAGGGTTGTTATCCCTCTATCTAGCAAAGGGATGATGCCCCCACTGGTGAGTACAGAGCACACCACTGCACACAAGTATCACCAGCTAAAGGACCTTTAAGTATCTCTGCTGTAGGGCAGACCAGTCTTAATCTAGACTTTCATAGCAGGATTTTGTTATAACATCAATGTAGCATGTTGTGCTAGTGAGGTTGTCACCTCACCAAGGACTATGTTTATCTGGCCACATCTGAGCGGCGTTCCTCTTGTGCTGCGTTCTTCTTAGGTCACCTCCATTAAAATGTGGGCCGAGCCAAGAATCGGCAGCCCAGGTGTCATAACTTGCACTCAATTATTCACATTTAAATGAGAGGCTTTCTCTAATATAATAATTAAGGTGCAGAGCTCTCTGACCACAGTGGATACCTGAGGCTAAACTACCCTCTCTTGGTCATAAATCAACATTAAAAACAAATATGAGATTTTCAGACTCTGGCTAGCAAATGTTCCAACTTTGTGTGTGTTGCTGGTGTTGTCAGCAACAGGAGCCACTCCAGGAAAATGATTGTGTTTGGTAAATAAACCTTGGGTTACTGTGGGTGCTCCTCCTTTTCTGAGCCTCAACTAGCCTGGAGCTGTGTTTAAACAACTGTGCGTTACCATGTCGGCATGTGGAATCAGTAGAGGAGGACAGGTTGCGTTGTAAGGTCTGAAACAGGTTAGCTAGTGGCCTGACGGTAGGTTCTGTTCTGTTCTGTTCTGTCTGAGCCAATGAAGCATTTTCAAGTGGTAGAGGCTGTGGAGGGTGCTGGCCGTGGCAGGTCTGCAGACAGCCTGTCATTAGGCCATAATGGTATTAAATTAATCACATCTCAGTGTGACAGAGTGTAGATGAAGACTTAATCAGGGGCCCAGGGTGTGAGCCAGATAATATCTTGTCGCCCTTGTCGTGTCTCCCTGCCGCTATTGATTGAGTGTGCGTATTAAGACAGCGCTGGCCTGGTCGCAGTATGTCCCACAGCACAGAAAAGATGGACGACAGGCTTCTGGTTCCTCTTTCAGCACAGGGAGGATTTGAGATACACAGTACTTATGCGGTCATTGTTGGTACCAGTGAAGAAACTTCATATGTCATTTCTGATTATTGCAGAACTCTGTCAATATCCAGAACAATTGTGCAGCCTTCACTGCACTCTCTGTTCTTAACTTCACTGGCTTTTGTCCAGGATTGGACTGCTTCTTCTTCATCTTTTACAAGATAACAGCTTTATAGCCCCACAAACTATAGCTTCACATTGTTGGACAAGTTAATCGGATGCCTGTGCTTTGGATAAAGTGGCTGTGACATTGACTGCAGAAGTCATCCACACTTTTATATTCCTTATTGTTCCCCTTTACTGTAAAATCTAGGTAGCTGGCCCTATTTTCCAGAGCGATTTACAGGCGCTCTGCTTCTTTTCTGTAACTTTGCCTCTCTTCTTTTCTTCTGTTGAGGGCAGTCAGAGGAGGAGGAAATGGATTTGGTGAGTTTTGACAAATGCCTGGGCAAATGGCTTAAATGTGAACATGCTTCCGGTAATCACACATGATGGACTGAAAGGCGGCGCTTGAACCGGAGATTGGCTCTCAGAACTGCCAGCAATAATACATTTTTAAAAAATGTTTTGTCACTGCATGTTTTTTGGGCTTGGCCTGTGAAAATTTCCTGAGCCTGTTAAATTGGATCCTCCATTCCCAACATGTCCACGTTAGTCAGAGAGAGAGAGAGAGAGAGAGAGAGAGAACATATATTGTAGTTAAAATCTGTAAGGTTTTTTTACTTAACAAAAAAAGTGTCAGGTACAAATATAGATATTTTATATTTTTTTCTAAGGAAGAGAAGATTACATCATCTTAAGTGATATCATTCTGTGAGACACTTGGTTTTGGTGAAGTCATCTGGCTAGAGATGTTGGAACAATGCAAGGAAGCCATCAACTGGATCCTGATGCAATGCTGCTTGAAATGTAACCGCTGGCAGCTGCACATATGTTTCTTACATCATATCCAGAGGATTTGTTAGAGCATTGTTCTAAACTATGTCTGCATTTGATTAGTGTTGCCGGGGAGTGTGCACTTGTAGCTCACAGTGTAGTTTGCTGCATGACCACACCATGCTGTGTAGGTGTGTTTGTGTGGACTGCATGCCAGTCACTTAACTAAAAACCACTGGGGCATTACTGTACGTCACTCGGGGAATGGAAATATGTCATTTATATTAACCCTTTGCACCCTCTCAGTTAGGAGTTGTTTATTTGGTTATAAAACAGATCACTAGACTCACTTAGTTTTCTCACACTCCGAATGTGTGGGCATTAGATCCTGTTGAAAGGGGCTGTTCCTCACCTGCACTTTCCCTATAACATTGTTCTTTTTCATATCTAACAAGGCAAAACTCATTAAGCAGATTGAAGTAAGTCTGATTAATAATTTGTTGTGCCTACAGCTGCATGTCAGTTCTTGTGACTTCTGCACTGACTACATCTGCCCACTTAAAATTGATGGTAGAAATTAATTATTTGTTGTGACTACTGAACTCCATTTTTAATGTTGGATAAATGAAGTATATGTGCAGTTTATTGTATACATGCACATATATATTTAGTGACCTATATCTGGATAAATGTCAGAATATCCATGTAAATCCATGTAAACACACATCACTTATTGAATTCTTCCTTTTCCTTCCTCTTCTCTTCTTCCTCTTTCTGTTTGTTGGAACACAGTCTAATGAATTGACTGCCATGAAGCTATACCACCACCTAGTGGCAGCGTTTAGTATTACATTCAAATCCCTGATTACCATAATAGGTATAGTAAAACAATTCTAGGCTCTAAATTTAATATCTTAAATTATTAAAAAATGTGTACATTGTTATGGTTTAGGGTGTGGTGTTTTTAGACTGCTGTATTTTGGGCTTATGCAAAATCTTGTTTTTTATCTTTGCAGAACACTCAGAGGATAAGCAGCTCCCAGTCCACCCAGCAGCTGGCCACTCCAGTAGTGTCTGTCACTACCCCCAGCTTACCCCCACAGGGCCTGGTCTACTCAGGCATGCCCACCTCCTACAACCCTGCTGGTGAGTCTGGTCTTGTTCTCCCCTCAGACTGAAAAACAGCCGCCTCAGCCGGGGCTGTTTGTACTACACGCTGTTGATTCCTGCTCTTTTCTCAGTGGCACACGGTGTTGTAGCTGAAATGTGAGCGAGTTCTCACTGTGTGTGGCTGCTTTTGTTTTTACAGACTTCTCCCTGAGCAGCGGAGAGATCTCTTCCCTACAGGGCTTCAGCTCTCCTGGGCTCTCACTGGGCTCCATGTCGGCATGGCAACAGCATCAACTGGGCCAGGCAGCTCTTAATTCTTTGGTGTGAGTAACACACTTCCCAAACAAAGGCACACTCTCCAGACGCCCTCACATAAAAGCAACACCCACCATGCTCTGTGATATCATGCTGAATCACACAGCTACATATTCCTGGCTTTTCACATTGTTGCACCGCACATTTGATGTCTCATTTTTAGACTGAACACAAAATGTCATGCTTATCTCCTCTGCAGTGGCGGAGGTCACCTACCTCAGGGCTCCAACCTCTCCATCAACACCAGCCAGAGCATAAACATCAAGTCCGAGCCCATTTCGCCACCACGGGAGCGTGTCACCCCCTCTGGCTTCCCCCCTCAGCAGCCGCATCAAGGGTCCAGCCGACAGGAAGTTCTGGGACGTTCACCTGCTGACAGCCTCAGCTCCTCCTGTAGCTCTTATGACGGCAGCGATCGAGAGGACCACCGGCCAGACTTCCACTCCCCGCTGGGGCTGGGCAGACCCCCTGCCGGCTCTGAGGACCGGGAGAGCCCCTCAGTCAAGCGCTTGCGCATGGACACATGGGTGACATAAACAGACCTGATCAAGCCTCCAGTCACCAGCTAGTCAGAGAGAGGGAGGGGTGAGACATGGAGATAAAAGAAAGAGCAAGGGTCCTTAGAGCTATCATTACGATACTATTATTCAACTCCATTTCAATTTGTAAGACTGAGTGGCAAATGTTTTAAGACGTGTCAGGACATATCAAAAGTAAATTCTCATGCTGATACAGTAAGATTAAAAAAATCTCAGTTAGCTGGACTGAATTATATGCACAAGCAGGTGGTATCAGGTACTTGGTGCAATTCAGATGACGTTTGCAGAAGTATGATGTTCAAAGAAAATTGTTTAATGGTAGGCAGTAGATTATTGTAGTCACTGGTCTAGTCAGACACTTACATGTAGTTGCTGTATTGCTGTGCTCGCAAGTTGCAAACAATCTGAGAAAGTCGTGTTGCTTTCAGGCTGAGGACCCTTACATATGATGTTCACTGCAAGAACTATCTTTTAAAATCATGCTGTAACCAGACAAGACCTTTATCTCAAGTGGCCTCTTCTAATTTATTGATTTAGTCGATCAGGAGAGACAAGACAACACAGAGTTAATTAAGACTATAGAGGAATTTTGATCACACAGTAAATAATTGCAACAGTTGAGACTACTTTAGTGAATAAATGAAACAATACTGTTGGAGGCAAAAACAAAATACCAACAGAATTTATTGCAATAATGACATACTATTCATTTTATAATTTAAAAGAGTAGATTATATAAATGTGCAATTAAGATAATGCGAACCTGTCCAGTTGAACTGGTGAGAAAATCAACATGTTCATCAGTAATATAAGCCAAAGCTGTTCTTTTGTGTTGTTTTGTACAGTTGCTACGGTTTCCTAACAATTCACTCAAATGCACCATTTCTTTCATCATAGTTTTTATTTTTTATTGTGCTTTATTGCAAACAGTGTAAAGTCATGTACACCACATGCTGAATCGATATTTTAAAGCCATGAACATTTGCTGTTCTGTTTGTATAATTGAAAATTTGAGCCAAACACTTTGTTTTGTTGTGTAAATACCGACTTTAATATATACCACCAGGGTGTGAGTACATACGGAATGTACCGTGCGATCACCATTTTCAAGAAAAGTATATTTTTGTGGATTACAGCCAAGTTTACAAGAGTAGACCCTTAAAAAGTAGATCACTCACTGCTCAATATTTCCTATTTTGTTCATTTTACTGTAATCTCTCCTAAATTGAATCAACATATCCTCCCATGTGTGTTAGTTCCAGATGGTCAATTTGTTTTTCTCTCTCTTTATAACTGGTGACTGTTTTGTCCTGAAGACATTGTAATAACAATGCTGTGAGGTTGAAGTTCCACTATTTTCATATTTGTGAAGGATGATCACAAGGCTAGGGGAAATAGGGTTTCTTCCCTCCTATTGTGTGAGCTTGTGTTAGTTGTATACCAGCAGCTGCTGAATACACTGCCAACATTCAAACCCAAGGTCCCAGCCCTACACTGAAGAATAATCTATTGTTATGGCATGTAGCTCAACTGAAAGACATGCTGTCTCTCCAGCCCTTTCCACTATCCTGTAAGAGGTTCATGGAATTTGAACAGAAGACAGAAACGTGGCAGTAGTGGCTGCTGACCTTCACACAAAACTGATCATGCCTGTGCCCATATGTGGTTGTAAATATCGCAGTCTACTGGAAATATCGGTCATAATTATGTACAAAAGTACTTGTTTCCTTAATTGGCCCTGGAAATTGTATCTTATATCAATGCCCTGTTACTAGTAAGAGTACTATAGGCCTAGGAACCTTAGGAGCCAGAAAAGTGAAAACATGAAGGCGTTGAAGTCATGTGCGCGGAGGGTGATGCCACCGCGCAGACACAGAAAGGGATACAAGGAGGGCTGTGACTTGTTTTCTTCACCATCATCACAGAAGCAAATATATCAGCAGCTAATTCATAACAACAACAACAAGAATGCAATGTCATTGACTTCAATCTCACTGCTGGATTGCACACATTTGTATGAGAAGTTTGCTGTACGAGAAAGGCATTGCTCTGCATTCGCCGTGGCATTTCTTATGTGTGTTGCTGAGGCGTCTGTTCTCTCCGCCCCATCATCGAGCTCCATGGTAGTACTCAGAAACACACCCCTGAAGATCTATGCAGTTTTAGCCCCAATTCACACGACCTATACGTCATTACAGGTCATATTTACTCCACAAAGCATTAGGAAGAAGGGCATGTGAGGGTCATCTGTTAGCCTCTTAGCCTGAAGTGCCACAGCTGGAGGTTGCCGGACCACAAGTTACATATAATGCATTTTATTGAATGATTGATTTGGACACCCCGGGGCAATCTCTTCATGTTCATATACATTGGTAGACATACTTTACATAACGTAGGGTAATCCATAATGTTATCCAGCTTAACACGGCTGGTGAAAATAGCAATAATAACTGACTACAACAAAAACTGTCTGCCTGTCATGGCAGCACCGCCTCGTAGTTGAGCACATACTTTAGCACTTGATAACATATCAGGGAATTTTGTAGTTTCTCTATCTACAGTATATGCACAGTTAGGAAATGCCTTATCCCAAAGAGAAATTCAACCATGTTTTCTATATTTTCTCGGCAAAGAAAGAATGAAAGAAAAAAAAAAAAAAAAGACAATGCAGATATCACTCAAACTTGACCGGACCTGCCTCTTCTCAGAAAAGACTCACGCAAGAAAAATGCACGGTGAATGCAGTGTGATGCACTTTGCTCTTTGGGTCTATGTCCAAATTGTGCACAACAGCTGAATGTGAAAGGAAAGGGTAATCAATGAACATTTGTAGAGGACTTTCTTCACTTTGCTGTGTAACAGTACACTGCTTTGCTTCATGGCTTTTATAAACAGAACTACGTGTTTGGTAAGTGTTTGTAGTTGATAGTTCACTTAACTAAAGAAGCTGTTTTCGGTTTGAATGCTCAGACCGTTTGGCGGCACAAGCTGGACTTTGTTGCCAATAAGGAAATTATTTGTTTCAAAATCAAAAGAGATTTTAAGTTAATCTACATTTTATTTCCCTTGAATGTGTTATTTTATTTTCATCATACAATAAATATTCAAGTGAACTTTTTATTAAACAATTAAGATACTATGCTAGATATTGTTGTACAAAATTTGTATTCTTCACAAAAGTACAAATATTGGCTTTTAATGTGTAATTTAGGTTATCTCTTATTCTGTATAAAATGAAGTAAACAACTACAACATAGAATTGTTCTCCTGTGAAGTCCAAACAGTAGAAACTGTCAACTTTATTAAACACCTCAGTGTATGCTCAATCTGACCTCCATGTCTATTCATCTTTGAATTTTGCCTAGAAATGGCATTTTATTGGCTGCATGCATAAGCCAGTACACAGAGGCCACTGCTTTTGTCCACCACACAGTGATACAAAGTGTTCCACAGGTGACATTTAGTGTTTTACAAGTTATGCAAGACGACGTCGTGTATTTCCAGACTTTGTCCAACAGGAGGCACTGTAACACAATAGATTCCACAGTACTGTAGGGTGCAGGCCTTGTTAGCTGAGGTAAGTTGAAGCTAACGTGTCACAACAACCGGTAATGAGCTACAACAGCAGCTAGCTAACTAGCTCGTACTTAGCTAACTTGGTTGAACCATTGTTCGGTATTTTAACTATCTGTGTTTTTAATGTGAAAAGGCGAAGCTTCACTTTAAAGCAAAGATTTCACAATTAGTAATATATACTTAATATGGTAAAACGTATGTAAAGTTATCAACCGATAAGTTACGGTCCTGAGGTAGGATTTGCGTTTGGGAATACTCTTAAACTTAAATTAATAGTTTGACTTTTCACTCCATTTATCTGAAGGCAATTCTACACTGGGATTTTACCTCCAAAACATTAGCATGCATGCTCATAAAATATGATATATAACTGTAAAGTTAAACTTTCGGTTGCTTAGGCTACTTTTTGTTTGCTTAAGTTAAATGCTGAATGCTGGACTTAATTAGCATTTTCTCCATTGTGCTATTGCTACTCTCATGCATAAATAAAACATCTTAAGTAAATCAAATTGAACAGCAAAGCATAAAACACTGAGGGGTTTTATAGGTCAGCTGTGTAGTTGACAACCTCAATCTTTCATGGTTGTTTTCAGCGTGAAGGCTTGCATGTGCATCACTCAGTATATTTGTCCCCAAGTGCATGTTCTTGGCTTCCTGTCCATCAGACCAGCTGTGCTGCAGGCTGGAACGTGTCCAGTGTGCATGTGTAGAGTAACCAAGCAGGGTTTTGGGGTGTTTGAGTTGTGTGAGAAGAAGGGCGACAGGCCACCTGCCATAGGGGCTTGCCCTGTTCAGATCCCCAGCCCTGCCTTTCAACTGGGAGCCAAGTTGGGGTTCTTTCATGTGGGCCTGATCTCCTTAAGACATCCGCAAATATTGAACGAGACTCAGTCCAGGCTCAAACACATCTGTTGTCATATAGTCTCCATGAGAGAGAGCGAGAAAGTGAACACCAGTGGGTCTGTTGCATTGGCTTCTATGTGTGGACAGAAAGCTATAGTTTATACTTTGCAAACACAAATGCTCACTTCTGACGAGCTTAGGCTAAACCATGTTCCACTCTAAACAAATATGGGACTGTGCGAAAGAAATGGAGTTTGGTATGACAAGGCAGCCACCAAGTGCCAGATCCGTGCTGCAGATCAGGGATGAGATAAGACGAACAGATAGCCAACATTTCATATGCCTCAGTCATGTTGTGGAATCCATCAGCAGTATTTTGGGACTGTTTTGAACAGATCAGAAGGACAGTTGTATTGTAGAATTAGGCTAGATTATGGCATTATGTGTTTTTTTTTCAAATACTTGGATCTATAAGAGAACACGTTAGAGGAAGTGTAATGCATGTAAGTCTTACAACGGACAAATAGCCTCACAAATGCAAATAAATAGTCAAATATTCAAATCAACAATAAACAGACTGACAGGCAGGCAACAAACAGGCTGTTCAACCTGCTGCAGGCTACTGTGAGCAACTGTTTCATCATAGTTTTGGTGCTTCAGTGTGTATTTAATCTCACTACAGTTTCTTAATATACTCAATATTTGTAGTCAGACGTTTGTTTCAGATCCCAAATAACTTAAGTCATACGGTGTGGAGCTCCATCCATCTTGGAAGACTTGGGCAGGACTCAACACCCAACTGTGGCATTCTCGTCGTTGAAAATCACCTTGTGAGACTGGTATGGCTAGTTTCACCCAGTTTGGCCTCTCCTCCAATCACTTGTCTTCATGCAGTGAGTGCACTAACTACATGTTAGACTTCCTCTTTTTCATCATAGTTAGGAGGTTTGAGCTGCCTCTCTGGAGGTTTTCTGCTGCTCTTTGTGGAGAGTGATTGAGCGTGTGGCTTTGTCGAGCTGTCGACTGGACAGGTATAGTATGATGGGGTCTTTTTTGTCTAAATTATGCTGGAGTAGTCCAGGAGGTAATGCCATGTAAAATAATGTAGGTGATGTAATTTATCAGACATTAGGCTTTAGCACTAATGGAAAGATTTTTCTATGATAATGTAGCCTTTCACCTACCTTTTGTTTTACTGATTTACATGTAGCCATAGGTAGGCATTTTTTGTGTTTTACTACAGAAGGTGAAGACAGAAAACTGGGAGATGTAAGTACAGTCGGGTGTGACACTAATTCGGTTGGCAGACAAACAATAGAGACGCATTTGCTATTATCTGTGTATGATGACAAATCCTCTGAAGCTCTTAATCTGCCACTGTGATACTACAACCTTGACCTAGTGTACGTCATCACCTTCTGTAAAGACACCATGTATAATAATAGAAACTCAATAGATTGAATTGTGCCTTTATAAAATATTTGGGCCAAAGTGTTGAGACAGGTTATCCAATGTAGAATACAACAGGAAAATATGGTCAGAGGTTTTATGTTCTTTGGTCAAAACTAAGACGGTCCACTGTACATAGGACACCTTGCTGCATTGTGTTAGGCCCGTACACATGTAACACAAAGGATCTTGATATCACTGTTTTGCTTTATTTTGCCTGAAAGGTGGCAAAACTCAAGATGGATGGCAAGAAAAAGACCTTATTGGAGAACTTGCGTCGGAAAGCTAAGTTGGTTAACCTGAAGAAGCCAGGTAAGAAGGCACTTGGCAAGCAGGGGAGGAAGCTGGTCCATCGACGCAGTATTTCCGTACCAGACCTAAGGTTTGTGCCAGGTGAAGCATTTTCTACAGATAGTTCCTTGGTGTCCACTACCTCTGATGCCAGCATATCTGGTATCTCCCCTGGTGTGAGTGATACTGATTCTGTTGCAAGTTGCTCAATCACTGATGGACCCGTTTTAATGGACAAACTAAGCAATTCAGTCCCAGAAACTAGACTCAGAGTTCCCACAGATCACACAGCTGCTGCTCTGCATAGATTAAGTGCACCAGTGGAGACACTGACCCTTTATGAGGAAATTGGTCATATGATAAATCCAGGCTCAGAGAACAAGGTGACTCAAGAAGGCTTGTATGCACAACTGGAGAAAAGAGCCAAGGGCAATGCACCTAGATTTACCTTTGACCCTATTTTTTCACCAAGACCAGACCTTGTGGAGAGAGAGAATCTCTCTGGTGATGACCCAGTACACAGAGCACTTTCAGGTACAATTGCTGCAGCATTGTCCAGAGCAAACTCCGTTGGAGACCAGGTGAACCCTTGCACTGAAAAGAGGACCTCATCATTTGAGCAGAGAAAGCCATTACTAGAAAAAGGGACTCCGCCAGCAATCAGAGAAAAAGCTCCCGAAGATAGAATGTCTCTGGTATTAGATTCTTTGGGTACACCTTTGGAGAGTGCAGATGGTACCTCTCTTGATTCGGCCTGTGGCACTCCCAATGAGGAGCGAGTCAACATGCCCAGGATAGCAGATTGGGAGTACCTGGACCAAGATCCCTGCTCCCCCCTTTTCACAAGACAGTTCTTCACAGAAGAGGCTCTGCTAGAAGAAGACCAGTCTGAGGAGGCCCAGGAAGAAAGAGCAGAGGTCAGTTTTATTACAAGTGTTTTTAACTACATTTATAGTCATAGGACAATATTCGTATTTGAAGTCTGCATGTACTGTAGGCACTCCATCCATCCATCCATCCATCCATCCATCCATCCATCCATCCATTTATCCATCTATCTGTTGCCTACATCCGTGTATCCTTAGAGGGTCGGAGGCGGGCCGGAGCCGGTCCCAGCTATACTGTAGACTAGATGTAGATGTTATTTGAAATTTGTATGCAGATGTCAAATTAGTGATTTCTTTTCATGGTGATACATCAAACAGGTGGAAATCCAAACGTATCCAGTCCTGTGCATATACAGTAACTTGTAGAGCCCCTATTGTTCTAGGAATGAGATGAAAGTGACAATCTCTTAGGAATGACTTGAAAGTATGCAAGCTCTAGTGCCATAATAAAGTGGCCAAGAAGAGGCTGTGGGAAGTAATAAAGGTACATCTTAATAATATAATGTGAAGCAGCACAACAACTAAGTCAATACAAGTACTATATACTCACATCGGTCATATTTGCATGCTTTGTTTTCACTTTCAAATGGTGTGGTTTGGTTTTTCAGCTGTTATGGAGTTAGCTGTCCTCAGAATCTTATATGGTCAATAGCATGAAATCCACATTTTTTTTCTAAGCCTGAGCTTATGGTTTTATTACACTTTATCCCTGTAGCACTTACATATATATATAGACATAGTGTATATTCTCTATATACCCATTCTAACAGTAACTATTCAGTCTACTGGTGCAACATATCAAAAGCATCCTCAGATGGTTGGTGTAAAGTGATCGCCTGTGGTTTGACGTTATAGAGCCCTTGGGTATAGCTGAAACTAAGACTATTGTTTCTTCTTTTGTCAAGATGCTGAATAGATATGGGAACCAGTCAGAAACCTGTGTTACTAGTTAAGAGACACAATGTAACAATGAGAGCGATACAAAAAGCACACTGACTGATAACATCTCACACTGCCTTACACTTTTTACTGCTGTCAGCAATATCTACATACTGTAGACAAATTGGTTGTGTCCCGAAAATCTATAATCGTGAAGAATACATAGAGTATGTCTTGAAATGGATAAAGATCCTTTTTTAATTCAAGCCATAAAAATGTGAACCACAGGGCGGTACACACACCTAGGCATCTCAAATTGACTACTATGCTAAATATGCATTTTGATGTTTCATAAAATGTCATTAAACAAAATGTCACAAATTTCTCTGTGTAGACGTCCAGTGAAACGGGTGAGTTCGTAGATGAAAATGAGCAAGATCCTCTGGAAAACCCTGTGAGTACTCACTGGACTGCTCTGCCCATTGAAGTAAGCCAAGCATCTATTATGAGACAGCTTATAAATGTGAACGGTTCTCCACAGCAGGGTTCAACACCAGGGCCTTACGCCCAAGCACCTGCCTGCCAGAGATACCTCCTGAACGTCAACCTTAAGCAGGGGAGGAACCTGGTCATCCGAGACAAGCGCTCTGGTAGGTCAGCAACCTGCAGGTGATCCATAAGTCCTGGCATTTCACAGCCTGTAAGACTAAGGAGCTGTGTTACTTAGATCTGGATCAAATAATTTGCTAACTCTTTATAAGCTAACATCAAACTGGGGGAATTTTTTTAGCACCCTTAGATGGATCAGTACAGATCAAGACTTGCCATATCAGATATCGTGTACTTGCTTAAAGAATGCAGTTCTCTGTGTGTTGGCTTTTGGCTACAGCCAAAGGGTGAGCCCTTGATGAAACACTGCACATACATACGATGTGTGTACATCTTGTTAAGCTTGCTGTGTTCATGAGCCAATCAGGAAAGTTGTGAACAGGAAATGTGTTATTGCGTATGGATGGGATGGGATGTGTTCAGTTAATGCTTCTGTTTACTTGTGACAATGACGTCTCTTGTTGAGTGTTGTATGTGCAAAGAAAAATAACACTGGAGATGTATGCAGTCAGACCAGTATGACAAAAGACAGTCTGGGATACAACAATCAGTTAGAGCCCAGCAGTTTCCTTTGGGAAAGCAGCAACCTCTGGTGGCCATACATGGCACTACAACATATGAGAAAAATTATGTGTGGACTTATTAAGAGTGGCCATTTACTGACAATTTTTTGTGGGAAATTATTTTGAGTTATATAATTTGTTTTACTAATAATAATTACATTTTCCTATTTTAGATTGGTAGATGCATTTCATAGAAATTGTGATATGACAGGATTTCAAAGCTTCATCAATATTATCTAATAGAAAATTTAAACCCTTAGGCTATGCTGGGGTTTTTACTAATATTATTTTTTGCTGTAGCTCCTGTAGCTTTGGGAAATAACCTTACAGCGAACAGGTGAAAGGGCTTTCTTCATGGAATGATGCTTAACTGTTTTTTTCCCTGCCTGGTGGCAGGAGACCATCCAAGCCCAGTGCCCTGCTCCCTGCTAGTTGAGACCTTCCCTTCCCTGACAAGATGGCACCACCATGATGCAATCCCCACAAGCCCCCTGTCTCTCCACTGTTTGCCCAACAATCAACACCGTGCCAAAGGCTCACCAATGGCATACATTGTCATTACATATTCTGAAAGGACCCACGCCACCAGCCCCCACTCCTTGGTTTTTGTTCTCCCCCTTTTTCCCATTAATTTCCATCGTCACCGTTCTCAGTCATGCCAGAGCTTTTCTCCTTGCTAGCTGCCACATTCTCCTCCTGTCAAGTTGCCTGGAGGTTTCCCTGTCACAGGCTGGCAGGGTGGAGCTGCTGTGGGTCCTGCCTGCCTTTGCGAGATGTTCATTTGGAGTGGGGAGCTGACAGGCCTGACAGCCCATCCCCACAGGGCCTTTGTCATGTGATTCAAGCCTCCCTGCAGGCTCTCTCAAGCACCCCTTTATTCCCCTATACAAATGAAGGCATGGGACTGGCTTTCATTTTTTGGCCAATCTGCATGCAATTGCAGAAACAAAGAAGTCCCATACCCCCACCCCACTTGCAGACAGACTTTCTTAACAGGCTTGGGAGATTAACACTGGTTGCTTCTAGATTTTGGTTTCTGGTTGCCTCATGCTGGCGAGTGTTTCTACTCTTTCACAATTAAACAGCTACATCCCTCTGTTTTTGCCATGTGTGGGGTACACCTCCTCCTCACATATTTCAGTCTCTCGCACAACCAGCATGGGGGATGGGTGTGTATGTGTGTGTGTGTGTGTGATCATTTGTGTGTTTTCATAAACAAGGTGCATTTTTAAAGTGAGTATATATATTCCACACAAAGTAAATATAGTTTGCATCAAATAATTCACTTTCCTCATAGATTGCTATGGAATGAGTGTTCATGCACTGTGGTGGTATATTAACTTAACACTGGTGTCACACGACATTATCTTGCTGATATGCTATTTTTTGTTTTTAATTGTAGGTACCAGTGATCCTTATGTGAAGTTCAAACTTGAAGGAAAACAGCTCTATAAAAGCAAAGTGGTTTATAAAAACCTGAATCCACGGTGGAATGAGTCTTTCTCCTATCCTCTTCGAGACAGAGACCATATCGTGGAAGTTCGGGTAGGCATTATTTGCTTGAATAGAAGTGCGTTATTCTACAATACAAGAGTGGTCTTGTACCAGAGCACACAATTTCTGTTTAGAATCTTAATGATGTTTGTAATATTGTTGCAGGTATATGATAAAAATCGGACTGCTGATGAGTTCATGGGTTCCAGCTCTATTGTGCTGAACAATCTTGAGTTGTACAAGTGAGGAATATATATATATATATATATATATATATTTTTTTTTTTTTATCATATTTTAGAGAATCAGTTATCATAAGGATATCCATGAGTGGTCTTTTATTTTAAGTTTTAATCTTCACGCCCTTTCTGTCTTCACAGAACCTATGACGTGGAGTTGCGTCTTGATGATCCAAAAAGTAAAGAAGATGACATGGGAGTTATTATTATTGAAGTCTGCATAATGTATAGAGATGCCACTATCAAAAGAAGTCCTGTAAGAGTATTTCTGATATGAGAAGTGTTTGTTGTCTGTCCCTAGTTTTCCCTGAATTGTTTGTACTGATTAATGTAATTCTCTTATTTCCCTAGAGATGGCCGGCAAAGAAGAATAAGGTATGGATTTATTTATATAATTTACCTTTTAACTTGAATTTCCAAATTGTATCCAGAATTCTATTAGTAGTTCAACTTTACATTGTAGTTCTCACTGTTACCCTGATCTAAAGCACTAGGGGGCAGTAGCTCACTGCACTATGGTGCAACAAAGAATGAGGTGTATGCTCGGGACTCAGGCTTTTGTGTGTAACCTTGGTTTCAGCACAGCCTATTTCTTTTGTGGTTTTATAGTGAACCTTTTTTGCAATGCATATTATTGTCAGTGGTATCATAGGCTGTGAAAAAAGTACGGTACAATATTGCATTCTGATCAAAACCAAAATAATAATATTGACTGAATATGTTGTTGTGAAAGAGCCCTTTTATGAGTATTATAGAGCAGTATTTGGTTTTGTTGTAAACAAAGTTCCATCTCTTCTCAAGTGGTTTTCAATATATTGCAGCTGTAATTAGATTCAGAGTGAAATAGGAGGGTTGCTGTTTGGGACTCACACTGCAGCGAGTGGGTTTATATTCACACCTATGTAGTCACTACATCTGCCACTGTTCAGTCTCTTGATGGTCCAGTAGACAATCTCAATTTGAAATTAGATGACAAAGGAATGAAGCCATTTTCATACACATTGTAGGTTATCCACTACAGATGGTTAAAGATACTCAAAGGGAGACAGAAATGTGTGATGGGACTCTTCGCAATGTTCTGCTGCCTAAATCACGGTGCTAATTTAACAATGTAACAATGCCATTTTTTTCCCATTTCATTTTTGACAAACGTACAATATCTTATTGCATTTAACACCTATTCTGGAAGTGCTGAATACCCAGCTCTTACAGCTCTACTCCCCCTCTTTCAGAACATCGTTTTCTCCCTCTGTGTTACCACCACAGAGACAGGGAATGGCAAGTGCCTAAGTAAAACTCTGCTGTGTGATAGTGTT
The DNA here is from genome assembly GCA_036023855.1 of Gadopsis marmoratus. Classification (NCBI taxonomy): domain Eukaryota; kingdom Metazoa; phylum Chordata; class Actinopteri; order Centrarchiformes; family Percichthyidae; genus Gadopsis; species Gadopsis marmoratus. The sequence continues at coordinate 47,329 of JAVQJF010060827.1, forward strand.
TCAAACAGGAGGGGGGCGGATGGGAGAAGCGGGAGGGGTTCTCTGCTGTTCGAGGCATGTTGCCAGTGTGGGATGCCTAAGATCGGCAACGCTGATAATTCCCAGACAGAGCGGGCAATAACCCAGATGTTACGATGTAATATCACAGCTGTGGATGGACAGTGCTGAGGTACCAGCCAAATGGACCTGGGTCTGAGCTCATCGTGCTTGTCCCCATGCTGTCCCACCATATGGAAGCAATCGCACAGCCCTTTTAGGACCAGGAATAGATTCTCTTTAGGGGCCACTTACAGTTAAGTGGAATTGTTTTATTGGCCGCTGAGATAGAAATGTGTCCAAGATAAACACTTGGGATGACTTGGCTGAGGCCTGTTTTATATCGCTCCTCCACTCCCTCTGTTCCTCTTCTTTTGAAGGGGCTGATATTGGTATTCCATGTTAATTCAGGTCCCTGAGATGTGCTTTGATCCCCTCCGGATTGGGTGGCAATGTGGGTTGTGACCCCATAGTGAAGAGGAGGGGCTGGATTGGCAGGGGAGTTGTAGTGGGGCTGTTTGAAGCAGCGTCGCCGGGGCAGTTGAAGGAGCTGGGCAATCAAAGCGGCTAGAGCAGATTACGGTCCTGCTCTTTAATTACAGTCAGCCCTACACAACCTCTCTGCTGTTTGTTTTTACAGCCCTGGCCTATCACCGCATGGCCTCACGGGAACTCTAACATGGAAACATATCAAGGCCTCGCTCTCTCTCGCTCCCTCTGTGATACACGGCAGAAGAAGTGGATTATTTGCTGGACTTGTCCTTGACTTCTCGAATGCACAATATCTTTAGATTTAATATGTTAGTTTTGCAGAAAAGATTTGCTGTTATGCCGGTTAAATTAAAATTGGATGAATTTGCCAACATGCAGTAAACTCTGATGCTGGCCATACATACTGCATGTATGCATAATTTGCTGATGAGAGAGCTGTGCGGTTTGCATCATTACTCACTGCTGCCTGCTGTCTCTGGTGCAGTATGCCAAGTGTCCTGCCTCCCCACACTCAGTCTGGGAGCCAGTGATGAGTGGGACTGTCACAGCCAGGGACATCTGGCTGCTCGCTGACGTCCCTCTCTTCCTCTCTCTCCAGGAGCCTCCATGGTGTGGCTTGCCTGTCAGTAGAGATGTGCTAATGTGCTCCAACAGAGATGTGCTGTATAGTGTAAACCTTTGTCCTACTTTTGTGCACTCTGTGAACATGATGAGGTGCCAGGCTGAGGCAGGAGCAGGTAAACAGAGTGGAGCGCACAGAGCTTCCACACACACATGGTGCTTATATAAAAACTCTTAACTGTCTCTGTGTATCTTTGTCTTGCACCGTAACCAGGCCATACCATCCCAGCGACCAGCTGAAATGCAGAAAAATCAGCCAAAGAACCAGATGTGGACTGGGGTGCTTGGTATCACCTTGGTGGAGGGACAGGACTTCCCGCAGCATGGCCATGGGGACATTTATGTCCGCTTTCGCCTTGGTGATCAGAAGTACAAGAGCAAGGTTGGACTTGTTTTTTAAAAGTCTCTTTTCTCACTTCTCCTGTACACCTTTTTTCATGCTCTTCTGTCCTTTTAATGTCTGCTCTTTATACTTCAAGTCTTCCTTCCCAGCCCCTATCTCTTACTTCCACGCTTCTCTCTCTCAGCAGGTGCCTGTCAGTGGCTCACCTCCACCTTGGCTCACTGGGCCATGGAAGAGGCAGCTCATTAGACTGGGCAAGGCTGCCACTCACTTCTCTCTGTGCTTCGGGTGCTGGGCTTCATTGCCTTCATTTGCATACCCAGCATGCCCTGTTCATCTACCTGTACTTGTTGGCCTCCCCCCTGACGATTCTATGGTGTGCTTGTCTTGTGTTGTCGTGTTATTTCTTTGTAAACCTCTCTGCTTTCCTCTCTGCTTGTTTGTTTGTTGGACAAAGCTGATTCTAATTGGAAGCTGTCAGTGTTTACAATCCCAGAGTGGCTACTGAGGTGTACACATACAAGCACACACAAATAGAGACACACACAACACACCTCTCTTTCTCCTCTCCTGCCTCGTTCTGGTTGTACTGAATGAAGACTTAAGCCACCTGTCATGCAGGAGCTGCACAGTCAGATAATGCATTAAACCTGACATTGTGTCAAAGTGTGTGTGCGTGTGTGTGTTTGCTGTACTGTATGAGCTGAATCTGTGTCTTTACTGCCCTTAGAACCTTTGCATTCAGGCCAATCCCCAGTGGAGAGAGCAGTTTGACTTCAATCAGTTTGACGATAACCAGGAACCTCTGCAGGTGGAGATGTGCTCAAAGAGAGGGAGGAAGGGTGAGGAATCATGGGGGATGTGAGTATTTCCTGATGGGTAGTGTTAATTTTGCTCACATTGGCTCCTCCACAGAACTAGTTGGCCTTATGTGTTTCAATGGAACTATTATCCTTTTGTGTCTCAGGTTTGAGATTGACCTATCAAGACTTCCACTTAATGAGAGGCAGCTCTACACTCATGTGCTGGACCCAGGAAAGGGCAGACTGGTGTTTCTGGTCACCCTGAGACCCTGCTGGGGAGTCTCCATCTCTGACATTGAAACAGCTACCTTGGAGAAACCTGAAGAGAGAGACACAATACTGCAGAAATTTGTACGTTTTATGTAAATGTAGAGTTCCCAAATATTGATATAACATTCTACTGCCATTTACAGTTTAGTAATGAATGTCAGCTGATTCAGCAAGAAATAGAAACATGTCATAGATTTTATGAAGCACTCATGGACACATTTTCAATAACATGAATATATTTATGTTACACGCCACACAGGTGTTATGAATGCAATTTTATGTGGTACCTTTATTAACCATGCTCAAAAAAGGTGTTTTGAATGACATGTTTTTAAATATTTCCATGTTTTTCAGAACTTAAAAAACTCACACAAGTGTGTGAGTGAGATTGGCTTCCTTCAGGTCAAGGTTATAAAGGCAAATGACCTTCCTGCAACAGACCTCAATGGTAATCTGTAACAACATTTCACTTCTCTCTTTTCTGTTCTGTTCTCATGGTCATGGCCTTTTCTTTACATTAAATAATAACACGTCATTTTCAGGAAAAAGCAACCCGTCATGTGTTGTGGAGCTCGGCAACAGCAAACTTCAAACTCACACAATCTATAAGACCCTCAATCCAGAGTGGAGCAAAGCCCTTACATTGTAAGCAAGACGTCTGAAAAAACAAAATACCAAAAAAAATGGACATTTGTCTTATTCTGTGTTGTATGTTTTAATATGAATAACATGTAACTTTATGTTGCAGCCCAATTAAGGACATTCATGATGTGGTAGAGTTGACTGTCCTCGACGAAAATGGAGACAAACCCACCTTTTTGGGGAAAGTGGCCGTTCCATTACTTACTGTAAGTTTGTTTATGATCAGCCACAATATTACTAAAGTGGCAGGATTTAGTTTGGAAAGGTCTTACATATTAATATCCGGTATACAAAGAATTTTGTTTTTTACTCTAAAAGGTTCAGAATGGGCAGGAGATATGTCTGTTCTTGAAGAAAGAAAACTTGGGAGGTTTATCAAAAGGAACCATCACACTGGTTCTGGAGGTTATCTATAACAAAGTAAGGATCAATTTAAATATGTTCAAGCTTGTTTGAAATGTGATAATGTTCTGTATCATGTAGTGGGAAATCAAAAAGTTGTTAAACTGTAGTGTTCAAGTGTTCTTCTTTTTTCTGTCCCAGGTCAGAGCCGGTATCAGAACCTTCCAACCGAAGGAGGTCAAATTAATGGAGGAAAACCTGAAGTTCTCAAAAAAGGTTATCCCTGTTAACGTATTTAGCGGAATTTAGCAGATGGAACAAAAAAGCTTGCTCGTATGGTCCCCTCACATCCCACTAATAAAGAAGCCACAACAAAGCTACACACGGTCATAGTTGGGATCGGACATAGTCAATCTAATTTGTTTAATTGGCTTTAAACATCTAACTTCACAAGTAGCAAATAAGGGATTGTAAAGCTGATTCAACCTCATTGCAAAGTCATAAACATTATGCCCAGTATCAAATGATACTAACCGCTGTTTTGTTTCAATTATTTCCCATTAGGTTCTTGCCCGGAATATATATCGGGTTCGAAAAATCAGCACAGCAGTTCTGTACACGTTACAGTACATTAAAAGCTGTTTTCAATGGGAGAGCATGCAACGGAGTCTAATAGCCTTTCTGGTAAGTCATTGCCTCACGTTAATGAACTCTCTTTAAGCCTTGGGGCGAACAAGTTTTGTCCCATTTCACTGCAGCCCAGTTTTAACGCTTTCATTTTATGTGAATTAGATGTTGAGGAGAATCTTTGGTTTAGTCCTTTTCTCTCTCTGCTGGTCTTTTTCCCATGAAAAATAATGGCTGCCTTCTGTTTTTATCCCATGCGTGTATGATGGATGTGCTTTATCCTTTAAATCAAACCCCACTTGGCTTTCCTTCAGTTCTGATGACATTAGAGTGTATTTGAAGGGGTGGAGTTTGGGCGTTTGTACATCTGACTTCTTAGCAAAGCCACCTAACCCGGGGGATGGTGTAAGGAGGATCACAGTCTCAGCTTCCTTGGGTGGAGACGTGACAGTCTACCTCAGAGATTTGAACCTTGTTTAAATGTCTCTGTTTAGCTGTTTTTAATGAGGGTATGTGATCTAAGGTCCTAAGCTTAAATAATCTTAAATCACCCTGTGAATCCCCTTCAGTACAGCACATGTAATGTCATGATTAAGAGTGTACACTTGCCATGAAAGCCCTGCCAGCACCGTGTCAGGGTGAGGAAGCGGTCACAGACAGGGTGTGTGAAGAACTCTCCTTTCACCGCCTTTCTTCTGTCTGCCCTGTCTCAGAATGACATGCAATTCATACCTGGTGTATTCTATAAGCCCTTCTCACTGATCCTGAGGTGCAAATCCCCCCAGGCAATGGCCAGGCTCAGTGTATCACAGCCTTTAGAACAGCAAGGCACACAGACAGGCAGGCAGACAGGAAGACAGAGAACAATGCAGGCGATTGTATAAGGATAGAGTGGGAGGCAGGCTACTATCTGGGAAAGAAAGTTGGGGCGCAGAAAGAGGAAGACAGTTCGGTAAGTGTGCGGCCCATGAAGGTAGATAGCGAGAGAGACTTGGAGGCTGGGATATGGGCAGGAGAGCAGGGGGATAGGCAGGCTGACAGGTGACAGGTCAGCAGGATGGGGCCATCTTCTTCCACCTATAATTAGATCCTCCGCAGGCGATGGGAGTGTGTGGTGGCACACTCTAATCTTTCATTTCCACTTCTACTCCACGTGCTGTTTAGGAGTCCAGCACACAAATAGAGATCTTAGAATGAAGGAAAAAGACTCACACACTCACATTTTCTTCATGTTCATCATTGCCACTGTAGTGTAGTGCTTCCCAATCTCATTTTTGTCATCTCCTCCCTGCTTTGCTCTTTTATTTGAAAAGCTGCTCTGTTTTCAGACGCCAACACCAGCACACCGGTTGATATTTTTAAAAGCAGACAGTAACAGAGTAGTCAGAGTACGCCTTTGTCTGCGACGGGGTGTGCTTCAAATATTCTAAGTGTTGAAAGTGCACGGTGAGAATTGTCCAAACAGAGTGAATCTGCCACTGTATATTCATCACCCACTCATCAGCAGACTGAGAGTTCAACTAGTGAAAAGTTCCCTGTTTTCAGTGATTTATTATATTCTCAACAATCAGCAAGCACAGAGGAGCTGGCAAATCACATGTAACTATTGCATGTAATTGATAGTAACAGGAAAAACTCTGAACTTATGCTACCGTCTGGCAGTCATTGAGGGCAACAAGAAAGTCTTCACTGACTGTCATTACAAGCCTTGTGTCATGCCACTATCCACACTAGTGCCCCGGCCCACTCTAAGGCTAGCCACTGTGCAGCCGCTCCTCCTCCTCCAAGTCATCATTTGCAATTAAGTTAGTGTTTGGAGCTGTCTAAAGCAGCATGCCACCATGTGCCTTAATGAAAGCAGCTCCCACTCCTATCTTTATATCTTTAGGCAGTGGTAATAAGGTAACTGATTCAGACATTGACAGATGGCCTCTGCTTGCCTCTCAGATGTGCATAATTATACCACTAGTGTCTGCTCTTTTCCACTGTGGCAGGCAGCGCAGGGCTTCTCAGGGTATGCCGGTAGGAAACGCTGCAGTGGTGGGTCTAGCTTTAATATACATTACAATACATTATTTATCAAGCAGGCAGACCAGTCCTACCCTTTTACACCATATACATCCTGTAATGCATTACCGCTGCTGTGGTTTCTACTGGGACTGCGGGACGCTCGCGTAGTGCTTTACCAGGAATACTTAGCCATTATATCACTCAGTCACACAGGCCAATTTTTTGACCTCGCGCACAGCATGCCGTCTACATTTGTATCCTGTTTATGTAGATTCATGTATGCATTATGAAGTGGTTGTTGGTGTGCGGCGTGTAAGGTATTCAAATTTTGCATGAGAGATCACTGCTCTGGTTCACGTTAACCAAGTGAATGGTGAATAAAAATATTCTTTTCTATTTATTGTTTTCTTTTTTTTTGGCGAAGTCTTCTTTGTTCATATCAAGATATCTTTTCTCTCGTGAGGGCAATCAGACAGCCGCACATCCAGGAACATATAAATGTCGCATTTACAGAATGATAGTTTATTTGGTTTTGTGCTGGTTCTGAGTGTTATCCTGCGAGAGGAAACTCTGAAAGGAATGGAAATACTTGCAGTATTGTCACTGTTTGCGAGTGCAGGAGGTTACTTGTTTTGATTGTGCACCCTCATCAGCAGTCGTCCATACTGAAGTTTGAAGTTGCCTTCGATTTTCCACCAATGCGTAGCAGTTTTAAAATAGAGTCTTTCTAATTAGGTAACATAACAACCCCCCTCCCCCAAAAAAAAAAATCTTTCTCATGCGTTTAAAAGTTCTGGCAAATCCTCATAAACATTTTCATCAGTGAACGGAAATACAAACAAGAAATTTTGATTTTTTTCCCCCCCTCTTCTTGTTTATGCTACTGTAATGAGCCTAGGATCTGCGCTTTTCAAGAGTTTGACAACAGCATGTTCCTTTCTCTGAGAGAGAAAATGTGACAGCTAAAATCTTCATAAAATAACGGCCGTTAGATGTGCTTTTCACTAAGACTGAACGAGATGAATGTGCTATACATCAGCAGTGACTGCAGAGGGGTCACCCAGAGTTCTTTGCTGCACACAAGAATAGGACCTGTAGATGGCGCTACAGCACTGCTGGAAACATACATGGAGGCGCTGAGGAGATCAGTTACTTTTCCCAACAGGAGCCATTTGTGAGAACAACTTGGAGTGAAATCCTCCATTCTGTGCATTAGACCAAGAGATGCAAGTTTCTTCCACCAAAAAAAAAAAGAATGAAAGTTAAATGAGCATATATTAACTAGCCAAATTAATCTGCTTCAGAAGTTTAAAGTTGAGAACAATTTTGATTTAGATGAAATGGATGAAAGTTAAAAAAACGAAAGAGGATCATTTACACTTGAAAGCTGATTTTGAGCTTTGCTGTCATTAGACCGCTTTAAGTATTTAAGTAGAATTAATATTTTAACATATGAGGTACCTCATCTGTCAGGAGTTAGACTAGAAAGAAACCTGTATACCTTATGTGAGTATTTGAACCGTTTTCTTTTTGACACTGCCAGGTAGCAACCGCTTTAGACATCATTTGACAGCCTGTGAAATGCTGATTGCCTCACATCACACACTGTAAAGATGGCATTTGATGAATGTTTGATGCGGTGCAGCTGTAAACACACTTGGCAGCTGCAATGGGCACTTTTTTGTGGCTGATAGAATCATCATCTCCCCAGATGAGGGCAGGACAGGGTCAGATCTGCCTACAGAGGTCTCGGGAGACCACCTGTGTAGAGCCACAGCAGTCGGGGCCATTAACCAGAACACCAGCCCGGCCTAGATCAAAGCCATAATCAGAGTTGTCATAATTGTTCTTGTTAACACTGTCCCTGAAAATGAGATGCTCTGTGGGTCTTGGATCTGCCTATTCGTGGTCTACTGCATTGCAGTGTGGCCGAGCTTTTGTGAGAACAGCGAGAGGACTGTGAATTATCTCCTTGTTTTGCGTTTTCTCTCTGTTGGAAAAAGTTGGAGGCCTTCGACGAGTGGGTTTCTTTAGTCTCATGGGGGTTACACTCTCCCTCTCCATGGCTATGGGAGTTCTCACAGACAGTGAAGTGGGAATGTGTCTAATAGGGAAAAAAAATATGGCAGTGATGGCGATGTGTGTAATCATGGTGTTGAGTCCGAGATCTATTAATTATTAAATGATAGGCTATGACTGCTTGCAAACTGCTCGGCAGTGCCTCCGGATTTAACACAGTATTATTATTTAGCTGCCCTGAGTGGCTATGTGTCAGTTGACAGCTCTTGAGGTTGGCTGAATACAGTGTGTAACCTTGAAACATGTCCCCTTATTAGCAGGATTAATAAGCTTTCTCTGCTAATACTCGCATCATTAGAGCTGTGAAATTGTTGGCATTTTTATATGTTTTAGAACATGGATTTCAGTTTTGAGAACACATTTGATCCCATTTAAACTAACCAAATTCATTATTATTATTCTGTATTATTAAACAGCATGAAGTTAACTTTTAAGTAAAAACTTAGTAAAAAGTAAAAAGATTTATTATAGCTGACTGCACTGGATAAATGCGTTGACTCCTGACAAGGCAAGGTTTTATCTGTACATCTGTTGTACTTAGTTGTTTTATATTATGCGTGTTTTCAGCTTAGATGTATGCTCTGTGTTTAACCCCATGGAGTGTGCCATATCATAATGACTTCCTTTAACATACTTGCCACCTTCCTAGTTACAGAGGACACCTCTCCCCAGGCAGCTGAGGCGGCGACCTGTCCGCCCTTGTGCGTGGCTGTTCCGGGGCCGGTCCTGGCCTCAGCGCGTTAACGTGCGTGTGAGCTGAGCTGACAGGGAGAGAGAGTCCATTCCATTCCCTCCCCACCTCCTCAGGGGAAAAGGCTCGCATGGCAGATCTGTCACCCAGGAGGTCGCTCAGTGTTAACGCTCCCGACACGGATTAAACACTAGTGGCCAGTGCCGGAGTGCGGGGTCAGTGACAGGCACCACGGGGCCCCCGCTGACTGCCCCGCTCCAGCCTCATACTGGTGCTACACTGGCCCTGGCATGTGTCAGACAGTCGGGGAGACAACGGCCAGAGCTGGCCCTGTGAGAAAATGCTAATGCTTTTGCCTCGCACGGCTGCTCTTCCTCAGTGCTTTGATAAAGAGCTGCTATCACTATTACACTGTACTGTGCAGGAGTCCTTACAAGCTGTGGCATTTGCTTATCATTTTGCTACGGCTAACCTTTGTTTACAAATTAGAACAATTAGTAGACATTGATTTAACTGAAATTTGACTGTATACTACAACTTTTATGGTTTATTTTTATTTTTAAATTTCCAGAAGGAATGTAATTTTTTTATGCTTATATTTAGCTGTATGGGTTTATTACTAAAATGGGTGTTGCTTTTTTTAAATTAATATATCATAAGGCAAAATAATAATAATAATTGTAAACAAAGTGGCAAACCACTTAACTTGAGTAACTTAAGTACAGTAAATATAAATGTTACTATATCCGTATTTGATTTAAAATTGACTTGAAAATTGCATCACACTCAAGAACTGTTCTAACTGATTACGGCCCGCTGAAGAGGGACATGAGATTCCCCATTTTATTGCGCTCACTCGAATGTAGACTCTCTCCTCTTCCTCTGTCTCTCCTTCTCTCCCCAGTCGATAAGACTTGAGCTGAGCATATGTGAAATATTTATTCAGCGTTAGCTCAGAGCACCATAGCTTCCCACACACTTTACCTGCCCCGAAGAGAAATCTTATCTGTGCTTCCTCTGCTTCCGACACCCCCTGAAAGCCTGTCCCCACACTGGCCGAAGCTCAACTCAAATTACATGTCTCATTGCTCTGCGTTTACAGCTACTTTAAAGCCTGCAGCTCCCGTCCCCAACTTTTAAGTCCTAAGCCAGAATAAAAAAGGACCTGTGTGAGCCGAGCTGCTACTTGTGCCTTTGATTTATTATTAATCTCTTTTTTTTTTTTTTGTATTTTAATTGAGGGAGTAATGCTGATTAATTGTACTGCCCTTGCTTTCACCCAGAAAAGGAACATCTCTATCAGAGTAAAGACTATTAAAGGTTCTGTAGAGGTTCCTATTTATTTGTAAAAATGATTAGCATTTACATTTATTTGACTAATTCATGTATGTCCCATACTTGCACATAGTCATACACACAGACTTTGTCCTTTTTCTGTCTCACATACACAAAATAAAAACATGCATGCACATACAACACACACACACATACACAAACCCTGCAGCCTGTAGTCGGTCTTGTTAAACTGTTTCGGTATATGTTCACGTAATCTGGCATCCGTCCATAGCCCCCATGACTCGTAATGCTGGCTGGAGCTCTTCTCGCTTTGTTTAGCTTTCCAAATGGAGTGCAACTGAAGAGTGTAGTGAAGATATAGCCACGATTAAATCTTCAGTGTTTTTGGATGGTACATAGCTTTAAAAATAAGGGTATTTTTTAAAATGTACCATGTTAAAAAATAGGGGAAAGGGTGTTTTTAGTTGGGTGTTTTTCACAGCAACAGTAATGATATTGTGTGGCCGCATGTGCTGTGACATTACATTTATTTGGCTCATCAACAGTACTATGTGTATTATACTGATGTGACGCCTATATTTATAGCCCGTTGTCTGCTGTAGTGTATAAGGAGAGCATATGGCAGTCTTGCAGTCTTGTGGTACGTCTGCCAGTCAGTAGTTTGGGTTGGTAGACTGGGCCACCCCCTCCTCTGTTAATCAATTTACAGGATGGTAGAAACTCTTTTAGAGGGTGTCTTTGTCCCTTTGTTCCTACTACGATCCCTTCTTCCTCTCCTGGGAGAGTGTGGGTGGTGGGAGCTGCCATGCTTGCTCAGCTTTAAGTTATTTTATTCACACTTTTAATCGCTGAGTGCTTTATTATTAGGTGCTGGATTCTGCTGGCCAGGGGATCTGCATGAGAAGGCGCAGAATGCATTTAGTGGAATCATATTAATGGCACTATAAAACAAATCTGTCAGGCTGTTCTTAACCCTGCTGGCAGAATTGCTCTGCCCAGGGTTGCCCCCTTCTCCAAGCTCTTACAGGTGGCTAAGGAGAGTGCATCTCCATCATCTACTCCAACATGTGCTAATAGTTTTATTAATTCATTCTTTTTTTCTTCTCCCTAGGCACCCCGTGCATAATCATACAGACATTTTTCAGCTAAATGGTGTTTGTCAAGGGAGGTTTCCTACATTAGAGACACTCCTCCCAGACATACATACTAACACTTGTTCAGTCACAAGTCATTCGTTATCCAATTCTGCTGTGCGTAAACCTAAATGCTCAGGAATATCATTAATTATTAGCTCCCTTGCTTTTGTTTGTGGCTTTATGTCCTTTTTGGTTAAATAAATGACTGTTGTCCCGCTCGTGCAACATATTAGCATTGTCGTGTTTTAAAAAGTTCAAGGTTTTACTTGTCATGTGTAATTTGTTGACGATGAAAAAAAAGTGAAGTCAGGCCCTTAAGACTGAAATGGAGCCCATCTTTGACGGCAATTAAAATGTGGATTCTTTTTTTATACGAATTTACACTTACGCCTGAAAGGTTGCACTTTGTCCAACACGTCCTTTAATCATTCAGCTGCTTGCTAATAAAACATAAACCACTTAGTGGGGAATTAGTTCTGTCTCCGTTTTACAGAAACTCAGGAGAATGCAATGAGACAAGGGGACGGTATAGTCCTGCCTCTGCTCATTACTGTGGGATATCTGACGGCAAAGTCTCAGTCTGTGCACCTGAGTGAAAGAATCTGAGAGGTTTTCCCAGATGTTTCTCTCCATCGTTTTTATTAGTGTTAAAAAAGCATGTAAATCCTGAACACATGGGCTGACATACCATGAGGGAGGAATTGAGAAGAGATTTCTGACAGTTTTGGTTTATACCCTCATTTAAGCACTCAGTTTAGACACTAGGCATTGTATTTCTGTAGGCTTTTATCTTGTCCACTGAGCTAGAACGCGGTGAGCAGAAATTAGCATTAGTGGGCGATTATGAATACCTGTGACAGATTCTCTCTGCCAGCTCCCTGGGTGGAAATGAATTGGCTCCCTCTGTTGACTTGCACAGGAAGACAGAGACCAAGCAATTAGACTTTAGTGGTTAATGTAGCAGCTTTTGCAGGGAGGGCAAGGAGGTTCAATATTCCTGCTGGGCTCATGTCAGTTTCCAGGCACATTTTCCCCTCTTTTCTTTTTCCTTTTTTATGCGAATACTGGGAATATGACAAGCTACCTGTCCACAAGCCAGCTGAATTCCTCTGGGGTGAGGGGAGCGTCGCTTTAGAATTGCCTCATGGGAACTGAGGTGACAACACATGACGTAGGTTATTCATAACAGAGAGGAGATGTACTGCAGCTACCTCTGCACATCATGCATATTCATTGTTTACCTTTTTTTATCCCCCACCAGCTCCAGTTTGCTACTGTGTATGTAATTCAAATGAGCTGTTATAAAAAATAACAGTAACATATTGTTTGTATTGTTCTTTTTTTTATATCTTGGTCATCCCGCTGTGTTTCCGCATGACGCTTTGGCTCACACACCATTTCCCAGGTTATATTGAGGGATAATAAGCAGTCGAGTGGCGAAGCCCAGGGCAACTGGGCCACAGTGTTGTCTGGATTACTCATGGTTCACGTTTCCCTGGTGGACATTTGAACCTAGGCCTGGTGTGGCAGTAGGTAGACTGGCCCCCACAGCAACATGCACGGACTCTGCATGGTTGCTATGACAGGAGCAGTCTGCTTTTTACAGGCCTGCTATTCAGGCCCAAAGGCCCCAGTGCTTCACATCCTGTCTCGGCCTGAACTCGAACATATTGTTCATACTCTATGCAGCCTCCAGCTCTTTGAGCCTAGACTGCACAGTTCTAACATCGTGTGGGTTCAGCTTAGCAGTTACTCAACATTTTGAAATAAACTTTGTAAAAAAAAAAAAAAAAAAAAAAAGAAAAGACTTGTTAAGATGAATCTAACTGTTGGAAAGGATGCATTAATCATAAAAAAATGTATGTAAAGATTGAGAAAAATTTACTTTGTGAAAGATGTCTGCGGTATATAAAAGTGGACCATATGTTTGGTGTATTGGCGCATAATCACACTATAATAGATTTTAAGATTCAACTTGTTGTTGGGGACATTTTAATTTCATCCCTGTCAATCTGCTGGTGTGATCCTCCTCACACATTCCTGATAATTTCAGTTGAAGACATACTCATTAGGCTGTCACTAAATGGGTTTAAATGCAGCCGTCCAATTAGTGCTGTGCTGTGAAATGCAGTGGGTGTTGTGCAACGTGCTTAGCACCACTCCTTTTACAGAATTATGAGGGATTACTCATTCAGTGTGATCCATCTTATTTCTACCAGGGGTCTTGGCTTTTCTCAGTATCATCGCCACGGAGGGGGTAAATGTTGCAAATGCTTCTCCAGTTGCCATATGCGACTCGTCAGAGAGCCTCGCTGCCTCTGAATCTAAGAGGATTTGATGTGCTAGTTAAAAGACAACATACCATGTCTATCCGTGTCATACTTTCTGTTCTGCTGTAAGGTACTCTGCCAGTGTAGTGTTATTGGTGTATATAAATAGGATTTCAAGATATTAAAAGTTGTCCCTGAATGTCTGTTGCCAGCGAGTGTAAATCTCAGAGGCTCTACAGTCTGCAGTGCTTTTCATGAGATTTAGGACGTGGTTAAATCCATTATATATTTTGTTTTGGGAGCAGGCTTGCTGAGATATGAAAGCGGTGTCCCTGCTGTTGCTATAGTGTTATGGGCTTTGCGTTATACTGTCATGCCCTGTCTTCTCAGATCTTCCTTGTGACGGTGTGGCACTGGGAGCTCTTCATGCTGCCCCTCTTCCTGCTTCTGCTCATTGGCTGGCACTACTTCCAGCTCACTGCAGGGAAGGCCAGCTCCAACCAGGACCTAGTGAGTGACAAGGTCTCCGAACTCTTCAATATTCATTCATACACATCTGTAGATGCATGCTGTTACAGTGAAAATTCAATCTATATGTTAACCCAACTCTGGCCAAACCCTGATGGAATGAAATGATTTGGCACACATTGGGGAGATTTCAGTTTTACTGTTATGTCAATTAACAACTCTTACACGCTGATGTATACTGTATAATACAGGTGCTGTTCTATAAAATGCAGTACAATCACTTGTAGCAGCATTACACATGTTTTATAGCTAGTTAAACCAGTTTCTACATGGTCTCCAGAGGCCCAATAAAACAACAAGCAGTAATCAATCAATCAATCAATCAAACTTTATTGTATAGCACCTTTCATACAGGTAAATGCATTTCAAAGTGCTTCACAGATGAAAAGATAATAAGACACAACATGTGTAGACCATAAAAAGAACAGAAAACCCCCCAAAACTTTAAGAATACGTAACCAAAGCACGTGAGAAAATAAAAGAGATGGAAATGTAATAAAATAGATTTTAGGCTATAATAATATAAACAATAAGGAAAAAATACAAAAATTTAAGTAAGTAATAAGAAGCCACTAAAATTAAATGACTGCAAATATATGTACAGCCTATAGTTTTTGATACAGTCTCACCACATCTATAAATGCAGGACTATAGTTTTCCCCAAAACATACCACTACGTTCTCTCTATCTACTGTTATGGAAATTATGTTTGCCCTACACATGTCTGTGAAGGTTAATGCTGTTCACACTTCTGACTGCCCCCCAATTTCACTGTGTTGTAAGCATTCTCACTGGCCAGCCAGGGGCCTGGTCTGCTCACGCACCCTCCCCAAAGCAACATCCCCGGCCCGGTGATTGTGTTTATAGCTGCTGGCAAAGATGCCGTCCCTGGGCAATGTTAAAGCCCAGGCTCACCCTCATATCCAGTGTGGAGACTCTGCCACCCCTCTGTGACCCTCTGGTCGGCAATGACAGAGCTCTGTTCCCAGGCAATGTCACAGTGTGCACCACATTGGGGTCAGGGATGACTTGATATAAAGTGATCTAGGCAACAGCATCCAAATTAAATGTGTTTTTTTTTTCCTCTTTCTGTTTTTCATTGTGCTTATGTTGTGGAGAAATGAGATTGCTTTGGTGTGACAGTGCTCTTGTGAGGAAGGCCCTCTTTCACCTCTCCTTTTGTGTGAGGTCACCCCTGTGATGCAGTCTCTATGGAAACAAGCCTCTCCCAATAGGGGTGAATGTACTCAAAGAAAATTTCATTACTAGGTGTTTGTTAAAAATGCTCCAGTGCCCACATGTCCCGTTCGTTTGAAATCACCCTCTACCCTTTATTTTCTTTTAGGTGAACATGAGCATGGGTGACGACGAAGAGGAAGACGAGAAGGTATTTTATCTTGTCTCTTGCTAACATTTTAAGGGATAATACGTTTTGGTGGAAAGTTATCACTTCTTAGTTTTCACTGTAAATATAAATATATCTTTTGAGGTTTATTCTTCACAGTGAATGTATAAACACGTCATAGTGAGACTACTCAGTGGCTTGCGTAAAAATAAAGTTCTGCTAATATTTCTGACTGAGTAACCAAGGTTAAATCAGATACATTACCATGTCAAAAACGAGCTCCTGATTCAGCAAATATATGTGATTCTTATACAAATGAACACTTGCTTATTAGAAAATAGAAAATATTTTACCAAAGAGCCATATAGGTTCCAGTTGCTATTTTAGCACAGTCACAGTGACTACTCAGTTACTTCAGAAGCTCCTTTCTAACTAAGAATAGCAATATTTTCATGCATCCCAAGTGAGGGCAACATCTATGAAACAGTTGTAGCATGTAGCTCTTTATTCTGTTCCTCGGGGTATTCAATGTCACTCTTCAAATGTACTCGGCTGAGATACTGCAGCCCTTTAAATCAAATTTAAACAGCACTCTCAATTAGATATTGCACAGCTGTTGGGGATAAAATCAGCAGATTGTTTTTTTTGGTATCATCATTGTCTAAATGGAATAGTTATGTTGAGGATGACCTTTTACTACCAGAACAAATGAACAAAGTACAGAAACACCACAGTAAACTTATACTTTGCCCCAAAGGTCATTAGTCATTTTCACTCTTTGGTTTGTGAGAAGGCACAAATGATAATGTTTATTAATATATCTCTCTTGTGTCTCTTCAAAAGCAAAACAACAGGAAATCTTAAAGTAGCCCAGAAAATTATACTTCCTCACAGCACGTAATATTCAATTACTCTCATCCCACAGTTTTCTGTAAAGGAGGAAAAGTTAACAGGGATGTGTATTATTGCTTTATGGCAATGAAGTGTGGAGCTAAAGCAAAGCCTCCAAGCAATGACCCTTGTGCTGCATGTCTAGGCCCAGGATTCATATCCATAATGCACTCAGTATATTCTGTTGTGATGACCTGGGGCTGTGAAAAAAGCCAGATTCTTTTAAAAACACAGGCACATCCACCAAATCCTGTCTGAAAGGATGGGCTAATTCACAGATGAAACTCGCATGATATGTCTGCACACACAAAGTGGGACTTGCTATCACTGCTAGGAAGAGGCAAACTGGTGCTTAAACAAACAGGGATACCGACACTTCTGTGTATTTATGAATATTGAGTCAGGCAGGATTACCTTTATGCACTGGATTTAATATCATTGCTACATAGAATGATTGTTACATTTGTCTTTACCTTGAAACCTCAATATATATGTCTTTCTTTAGAAAGGTTTAAGATTCTCTCAACACATTGCATGTGTTTCTGAACTCAGCCTTCGCTTCTTAAAGCTTTTTGAAAGGTTTTCCATGAGCCTCCCTAAGCCCTTTCACACTCCGAGGAAATGAAATATCTCCTTTCATTTACTAATTAAGCAGTCACCCATGTTTGTTTTAAGCTGTCAGCTTTAATTTAAAGTGGCTTATTTGAAAGTCTTGTTATGGTCTTGCTGTCACTTGAATGTGATATCATGCAGTTAGATCAAGCAGTGTAGCTTTACACCTCCTATCAAAGTCTTCTTTAAAAATATTTGGGGTTAAAGAGTGATCAGTGTTAAATTTGATGACTTCAAAGCTTTTGCTTTTTTTCCCCTAGTCTTTCCTCTAACATGTGAATAAAAGCTTTTCCCTCTGAGAAGGTTATGATTACCACTCAAATATGTTTTTATCCCCCTTTTTTCCCCCTTGAGGAAGGAAATATTTAAACCTCAGACAGAGCAGCAAGAATGTGAAGGCATGATGTTAAAGAGAGACGAAAGGCAAGGCAGTGTTACAGCAGGATAATACAGAACAGATTCTCTGCCTGTGAACAAGTCTGTCCTCAGGGAAAGAGACAGCTTACAAATTATGTGTGGGCAAAGTGACTTCCCTTTGGCCTTAGGTATCAATTGTGCAGATAGACAATATTTAATCATAACATAAAGAAACAGCGAGGCAAAACAAGTCCATAGATCTCCAATAGAAATGAACAAGGAAGATGAAACAGCCCTTTCATTGCCTCTTGGTTGGCAGTGCTGGTCTGGGGTTGACTTACTCCCAGAGCCTAGCCCAGGGGAGTTGGGGGGAGGGGGAGGTTGTGGGGCGTGCTAGCCTGGGTTGGGGGGGTTACTCCATCTCTAACCCGATAGTCCACAGTCACCGCTATGTCTCCTTGAGCACACCAGTCAGACAGACTGCCCATGTCATGATCTGTGCCGTGCATTATGGGAGCTACCGCACATGGACCCACCAGCACATTAAAGCCTCTGAGAGCTTTTTTGTGTTTCATCCCAGCAAATTGTTTGTTAGCTCATTTTAGCTCCATATGAGATAATTTGCCAGGAACACAGGTGTTTTTCCTTTAGATGCACTTCTTGTGTTTGTCAAAAAAAGTCACTAGAAAAATATTCAGTCTGAGAATTCAAATTTGGCAGCGTTTATTCTAATTAAAATGATGCTAAATGAGCTTTTTCCAGCCTTTGATAACGCCCCACATGTTTGTGAGAGTATGTTTACCTTTGTGCAGGAGATCAAATTGGTTCTCCATTACTGCACCTTAAAAGGAAGCATTTACAATTTTTATCTGAAATGAGAATAGGATTTCACACAGGTTTTCTAATCAGTGGACATTTAGGATTCATTTAGTCCATCCCCAGTTTACCCATCCTTTTCCATTTCAGAAAGAGATCTTTTATTTATTTTTGTTTTCTCTGCACTCATGTGCATGCTGAAGAGAGAATTGAACAAAACTAAAGAATATAATCAAATGATTAATGTGGGAAGGATTTGGTCGCTAAGGAGATGGAGGATTGCAAGAATCTTAAAGTACATGAATAATGATAATAATGAGAGTTGTGCCTTTCGAAGCCAATATGGTTTCTCTGGCTAAATGTACTATGCATGTGTACCCACTGCAGTTAAATAATGCTTCATATCTCTGATTAGATTTGAAGCCTAAATCATGTAATTGGTTGCTAAAACAGGTTTCAACGAAAATGTGAGCCTATCGAGTGAGCTATCATTTCTCTCTGGGTCCATCAGGAGCTCACCGACATGGATTGTATTGGCTTTTAGCAGACTCTAACAGTCTTCCCCGCTTTCAACATATACTTAGGATAAAGAGCTCAATTAACACCTGATGTGGAGCAAAGGACACACATGGAGGTTTGCTCCGCATCCCAGTACAGTGGAGTGGAGAAAGATCATGCAGAAGCACAGATAGTCCTCTTCCCCCGCGATGAGACCATGAGATGTTAATCTCAAAGAAAGCATATTTGTGATAGTTCTTCCTTTTTTGGACAGTGCTGAGCCTCCAGTGTCCTTCCAGATACGAGCCCAGTGGGGGAAGCTCTGCTAGTGTGGGAATTGCTCTCTTCCTGCTCCTTTCGTTGGAGAAGAGTGGGCCTGACAGTGGGGAGTCTCTCTGTGCTGGCAGACAGTGTGTTCCCAGGGGCTTCCTCATGAAGCTCTGATAAAGGCATTCTGTCTGGACCTTGTCAATGCACACTGGCTGCGGCTTCGGCTGACTTGTAACATAAACATACTGTATAGCCATCCTCGAGCCTCCTTTTCGGCTCCATCAGAGCTCCCTCCCCCAACACTCTCATTCCCCTTCTCCCTCTCACTCGTCCTCTCCCGCCCTCTGTCATCATTCCTGTTATTATTTCCTCCTTCTGATGTGAGGCTTCTCAGCCCTCTTTAGCGTGTGTTACTTGTGTTATCTCTCACTCCCCTGCCTCTGGAAGGCTTCACACTTGTCGTTATTTCCAGCCTTGATGTGATCACATTTATTTCATTTTGGGACAAACCCCCCCAACCGCCCTCACATTTTGACTTATTGCTTTGCCAGAGTCATTATTATGTCAGTGCATTTAAAGGAAAAAACTCGTTTGTGCGCACTGTTAGTTGTGACAAGAATCATATGAGTGAAAGAGTGAAGACGTACACATCCAGCTGGTGTTCTAAGCGGGGTGAAGTGTTTTTCTCATGCAGAGAAAGTGTCAGAGCAGGTTAGCAAGCCTGGCCTGACAGATTTGTAAAAACATGTTCAAACGTGTCCTGTGCAGGCTGCTGGAATGGAATCTTTCCTACACTTTGAGGCCCCTGCAATTCTTGCCGTCTAGTCTGCCTGATTGCAGATGACCATTTTGTGTACTTTTCATCTACCAGAGAGTCTTGATTGTGCTGCACTTGTGCAACAGCTCTATTGTATGTGGCGGACAAAAGCTGAAATCTCTCAGCCATCCACATAACAGCTTCTGAGCACTGAGTCTGTCTCATCTTCAAAAGCATAGTCTGAAGATGTACAGTGTTTGCTCATTATGGGCCATTCAATAGATAAATCACACATAATGGCACAGCAGAGTTAAACTGGTCTTTGTCTACCCTGCCCAACAATTGACATGCAGTGCACCTCATCAGTGTCTGTGCATTTTTTTTTTTTTGTTTCCTTTTTAGGAATCCGGAAAAAAGGGTTTGATGGATAAAATACATATGGTGCAGGAAGTAGTGCTGGTTGTCCAGAACGTTTTGGAGGAAATCGCAAACATCGGAGAGCGAATCAAGAAGTAATTTGTCCGTTTTATATTTATCCTACAAAGTGTGTTGATTTTAAATGAACAGTTTTTCTTTATAGAACTTCACATTAATCGCACACAATTATTCTCTCATAGCATATTCAACTGGTCTGTCCCTTTCTTGTCGTGTCTGGCCTGGTTGGTGCTGTTTGTGGCAACGGCACTGTTATATTTCATCCCGTTCCGATATATTGTGCTGGTATGGGGTAAGTTCTACATCTAAAAACAATTTAATTAATACAATTGTAAAACAAAATCTAATAATTTTTGCATAACTAAATGTGTACTGGGCGAATACCAAAAGCTTACAAACTCCCACTGTCTGTTTCAAGCTAGATCCTTCATTACTATGACAAAAACATCCTAACAAATTGTATAAAAATCTACGCCCATACCATTTTTACAAAACGCAGCTCTTATTCAGTGTTCCTAACTGGAAATCCGTTACTTGATGAAGTGCAGTAATTTAAGAACTCTGCCATTCCTACACCTCTGCAGATGCACAGAGATCAGACAGCTGCAGAGGTTTGCTCTGCTCAGTGTGGGCTGATGTAGCAGAGGCCTAGGGTTTGTGTGAAAACAAAGCAGAGGTAGAGTAGCAAGCTGTATATAATACATGATGTCCTTGGGCAGTCTGTAGGCTCCTGGTCTAGCCTCTCATTATCTGCTGTAGTCATACAGAATAGACAGTCATCTCAGTGGTCAGGGAGATATGCTGCCCTTAACAGGCTCGCCTCCTCCAGCTGTAAGCCCACAACCACTGTACTTCCACACTGCCTTCAACACAATCAATACCAAAAAACCATCATATCAAACAAAAAACACACAGTCTGAGACACTCCTCTGCCTCCCCAGTTAACCCCCATCTCTGTGGTTGCAAGGCAAGCCTTTCAAGTTGCTTGCACATATTTAAGTCCTTAGGTTCTTTGTCTGCATGTTGAGGTACAGGCAGTACCAAGCTGTGAATATAATGGTCCCATTACAAGACCCCAGAGATATTCTTTTCTCTGTGGTATGCAGCCATGTGCAAAAGTAAATATAGATGTGCTAGAAATGATCAGATTGAAGCAAACAAAAGTGAGGTCAGTTATCATTTATTTGCTTTAATTGATTAAGTATTGCTCTATCCATACTTGTCTCCATTGTATTGGTCTGGCTTGAATTCAGTTTGGCTGAAAGGGATCAATTGAAACAGCATCATATAATGCAGTTACTGATACACTGGTGGGAACTCTATACTGTACATAGATAGGGTTACACAACTCTTTTTATTATTTTCTGGTTTTTTTTTACGCTGCAGTTTAAAAAAAACATGCTGCTTGGTGTGACACCTTTATTTATTAATGTGTTCTTGTTTTTACAGGCGTTAACAAATTTACCAAGAAGCTGCGCAACCCATATTCTATTGACAATAATGAAATACTGGATTTCCTCAAGAGGGTGCCTTCTGATGTTGAAAAGGTAAGGGTCCAATTTTACATACAGATAGGGAGGGAATTCCCTGAAGATGTCTGCATTATTTGCTGTACCAGAATTCCCAAGTGTTGCAGAAATATATCCTCTGGCTTTGTTTGATTATTAATGGACTCTTTCCTTTAAAGCAGCCCTGGCCCAATTATTCCTCAGTGCAGCCCCATGTAGTCGCCGTAGTGTCTGAGTGAGGAGATGCTCAGATCTGTCCTCAGCCATATTGCTGCAGCCTTGTCCGTTATTACCAATTTTGTCTGTCTGATTGAAGCGCTGTGACATTAAAGTTGGTGATTGGCCGAGGGCCGGCAGAGGGCTCCTGACGTCTCTGGCTGTTGTGTCAGTGCAGAAACTCTGATGTGTTCAGGGTGGTGGAGTCAATTAATGTAGTCGTGAGCCCCAGTCATGCCATATGTGATTACATATTAGCCATGGCTGATATGTCATTTGCATTTACATCACAGAGCTGAGGATAGCTGTCAGGGTGTTATAAGTGGTGCTGGGTGCTCGCCGTTCTCTGACTAAGAATTTTGCTCGGCCAGGAAATGAAGTGCCACACAGCGCCTTCATCTCCCAGGTAACTCGCCAGACAGAATTCAGTGAGAAATCCTGACAGTCTGGATCTGGAAAGACACTCTCACCCCAGTCTGTTTCTCTGCTGCACCCTTGATGTCCTCCTGCAGCAAGCCATTCCTGACTTCTCTGTGATGTTGGAGGGAGCCTGTGTTGTTTGAGATTTGGCTGACTGAGTTGGCAAAACAAGGTGGTGAATACATTTTGATGCTTTGTATGTCTTCTTCCCCATTGGGATACAATGTTCGAGCTTTGAAAATGACTCACTTTCAAATCTCAGGGAAACAATACTTTTTAGCCTGGTTTAAAAGAGAAGCTACATCTTGAAAATAGCTGCAATCATAAAAAAAAAAACAAAACACCCTTAAGATTCATCATGAGTACGTTTCATTATGTACTGTGAAAAATAACCTTAACATAATATACACAGGAGACCCAAAACAATAGGCCACATATTTTGTTTTTGTTGACTTAGAACTTCAATTCTTAGATAGGTGTGGACACCAAAACACCACAAAGGCTGAAAATTGACTCCTGTCTTTCTTGCAAATGTGACTTGGCAATTAGTGCCTTTGCACATCTACAAAGTCTGCCTCAAACGGAGACTTCTGACAAAACTGTGTCTGTCCTGAAATAAGAAGCATCTGTCAGTTCTGAGGACAGTTTCATGTTCTGATGCAGGAGGCAGTCACTTTGTTCCCACAATCCATCTCCCATTCTAATAATGGAGACCAGCTAATTAGCATAGAGTCCTTACCTTTATTCGACAGATTCACAGTATTGTTTGAGCTTAGCAAGCATGCTTCAAAAGCAAGTTTTCAAATTCCAACTCTTCTCCTTTGGATTTTGGTGGCACTTAAAAAAACAACAACAGAGAATTGAATATAATGTTTTGAATGTCAAAGAGAACATGATTCTACAATATAATTTTATTTTGCAAATCCATTTGAACATCGAGGAATTTCCTGGAAAAAGAAATCTATCTTGAGCTTAATTCTACACGTAACTGCATGTAACTAGCAGGGGAACAAAACAAGGTTGTATGTTCAAATGTCACATTTCAGGTCTTGTTTCTCCCTGAAGAAATCAAAGTCACACCAAGGGTCTGTAAAGCTGTGAAGAAAGTTACACGCCGACTGATGTTGCTAACTTAAACAACGCTCACTTCATACTATTCTTAAGCTTTAACAAAGTTTTCTTTAGGGGACATAACTTACAGTGAGTGATTATGCAGTTTGCAACTCCCTCACTGGCCTGGCAGGTCATCTGAACAGTTGATTTCTGTTTCTAATATTGTGATTGTGGTGCAGAATGAGGGGGGCGTACACTGGTACGGAACCCTTGACTCTTCAAATCCTTCCTCCCTGTGATTAATCCCCTCTGCTCCTGTGTTTAAAAAATGATTCATTACAGGCAAGCCCGCCTCGCTTTCCCCTGCACCAGCTCTCCTCAGGGGAGCCATTACTGTGCGCTCCACTGAGCTCGGATTACCTGCCTCTGACCAAACTCCTGTTTGTTTTTACAGGTGCAGCACAGCGCGATAAAAGCGCCCACCAGCCAGAGCCAGCCGCGTAAGAAAAGGTGAGCTTCACGGACACGCTGGATGAAAGGCTGGTCTCCTTTTGAATATGGCACGACGCGGTCCACCTGACAACAATGCTCCAGTGCCAGCAGAGCCCATGACCCCTGTGCACCCCACCATACCACCCTAACTCTGCCCCCTGCTGCTGAGGGGCAGCCAGCCGCTCTCTGGCTTGTGTGTTTGCCACCCCCCTGACAGAGGCTGTGAACTGCAGCAGCTAGGAGGGCAGCACATGGCACTGTCAATCACAAACCTGGAGGTAAAGAAAAGAGAGAGCTGCAAGGCTCAGCCTTCATCTATGGATATAATTTAGAAAAGGAATGAAAAGCATCGGGTTTGGCTTACCTTAGACCTCCACTGTTTTGCTTTGTTTTTGAGTTTGGTGAAACTGAGAAATTTGCCTTAAGCTTACGTTAATACAGGGTTAACAGTTTATGGAAAACAAATCATGGCATGTTTTTTCTTTATCCATGTGTTAATATAATGAAAGTTCAAATGTCATATGCATGTATATCGCAATAGGTGCTTAAATAATAATTGAAATAATATGTTTTATTGCACATTTAAAATATTAGGACAGCGTACTGAATGTTACTATTGTGTTTGTGGAATTTACTGTATAGAATACAATGCTGTCAAGTTTCTTAATTTTACCTCAGCAATAAATATATATTTATGTACTCCATCCAGCTGATACTTTATGTTAGACTGATTAATTTGAGTCTTATTTTTACCCTTTATCGTGTCTGTATCATCAAATGGAGAATTTACAAGAATCCTGAATAAAGAATCTTGATCAGTTTGAGCTCTTGTTTTTGCCTGTGTTTTTTCAATAACTGCACTCTAGTGAGGATGGATTACACCACTTCTTTACTTGAATACACAGTAAACACATCTGATTACACAACACAACCATTGGAACAGAGCTCACACACCGGCCACCGCTGCGCCTTGGTTACCGAGCTCACATCAAAGCTGTGTGGCTCCAGTGTGCTTCCTAATGCATTGCTTTGTTGCCTTCTCACAATGACAGAGTCCAGATGAGAGAGAAAGAGCTCATCTCACAGAGAGTACTCTCTCCATCCTCAGCACTTAGTGCTTTACATTTCCACTATAATCACCTGGCCTATCTAATGGTTACACACACACATACTCTGGTTTTCCCATCTGTCTCCCCACAATTGTGTATTAGAGGGATGTAGTATCCTCTATCAGGTTCCTCATCCATATTTAGCTTTTAATATACAAAAAATATTTTGCCATTTTGATTTGACACATAAATGCACTGCTGACAAAAAAGAAGAGTTCCTTCAAAATATTTCCAATTCATTCTGCACTTATTCAATATATGAGCTACATAAGAGGCAGTTAATCTTTCACCGTGCTAATATATGTTTGCATGAAAAGAAGGGTTTCCTCATTTACCTGCTCTGTCTTTCTGATAGACAAATGGCAGGTAGTCTTTTTTAAAATATACATAGTTAGAACTGAAGTTGGGCTGAACCGAGGCTTGGGCCCCACCAGTGGGAGTTTGTTCTAACTGATTGGGGGACTGAGCATCGCGGCCGGGTGCTCAGTCCCCCCCCCCCCTTCAGCAGTAGCGCACTGGTGAAAGAGCATCCATCTGTGCTTTGTGAAGAGTTTGATTGGCTCAGGGGGACCTGGTGGAGCCCCGGGCTATCTCTTTTGACAGGCTGATAGAGACATCACTGGGCTCTCCCAGGAGCTGCCACCAGGGGTCCATTTCAAAGTGAGAGGGTGTGGAGGTGACCCTGAGCTTCTGACAAGCTAAATCCCACACACTGGCTGAAACCCTCCTACATTCTTGGCTCCATTGGGGCTGGTTTTGGCTGTGCTGGGAGGAAGGCAGAGCCGGGGAGGGAGGGGCGGAGGGTACAAGCAGATCACTAGCAAGACCCGATGAAGTGTCCCCAAGAGGTGAAACCAATTAAGCAATACTCCCAGGGTACTTTTAATCTACATTTCAGCAAACAACCAAATTGCCGCACCAGGACATCTAAATCGGACAGAACACGTAAAAATAGGAACCTGACAATTAGTGGGCCATGAAGCCCAATTTAACAAAAAGCAAAACAAAAAAAGAAAAGCAACATTTAAGTTGAAATAATATTGTGTCATGGGCAGGCATATTATTGAGGCAATTGCTGTCAGTGACATCACGAGAGGTCATATGGGAATACGGTTGCCTGCCTCCAAGCTGTCAAATCTTCGAATCTGTGGCACTGAGGTTGTGGACTTGTTCCCTGTATCATTCATAGTCAGTGGCTCATACAGACGAGTCTGACAGGGTTGCAACAATAATTGTTGCAACCCTGTCAGACTTGTTGATTCGGCTCTGCATGTACCAATGCACACTCATGCTACCTGCTCATACACACAAACACGAATGTCTTCAAAGAGGTGTAACCATATTTAAGGAATTATTTATCAATGTATTTTCTCCTGGGAAGGCTGTGAATCTCAGCAGAGGAAGTCACCGTGCAATATGGTCCCTGAATGCAGTGGGGAAAATCCCAGGATGTTTTACAAGCTTGCTAATGAACATTTCAGCCACACAGCAGTTAACGTTGTCTGATCACATTTTTTTCTCCAGTAGTAGTTGTTGTTGTGCATGGTGTGGCAGTGATGTCTTCATCAGGCTGTCAAAAAGGAAGTGCCTGCAGCTGTGGCGGATCCCCCCAGAGCCTGTCACACTCCTTGTTTCCATGGCAGTCCTTCAGGCAGCACCACAGGCAGGCTGTGTGCAAGGACCCATACAACCTGTTTTTTCAGCAGCCGCTCCTCTGATGTTCAGCCCCGGAGCGGGCGTCAAACTACCAAGTGCAGAAAGAGAGAACACTGCAGCCCTTCTCTGTGTCGCAGTTCTGCGCTGCGGTACAAGGAGATGCATAGCAAAAAAAAAAAAAGAAGCTCCTCATTTGAATAAGCCACTATTCACAGCACCTCCTTAGTAATTGTTACATGTGCAATGCCGTTAAGGGTCTGTGACCTCCTCTCTGAGAGACATAATGCGCGCAGTAGGACAAAGTAAGAAAAGCGCGACTCATATTTGACTTACATGTGTTAAAGCTCTTATGCACGTGTTATTTGGTCTGCTTGTGCCACCTGAGAGGCAGGTCATGGAGATCAGTGGCTGCGCTCCAAGTCCCAACTGACCTAAATTAAAGGTGCAGAGGTTACAGTGGGCCTCCAGACAGAACCCTGACCCCAATAAAGAGCAGGATTTGTCGGGCATCAACTCAGTGGAAACACAATCCAAATGACAGAGCAGACTGCGTTTGCTACAGTTACAGATTGTTTTGTCTATATGAGCACATCTACCTGAGGAGGCTGAGCGGGGAGCTTTTAAAATGATGCCGTAGCCTGCCTTCGCTGTTTGTGCTAGATTGTAATGTAACCAGACGGCACATTGCTTTAGTCTCTCCCGATGATAGAAGATATAAATCATGGTAACCAGAATTGATGTTGTCTCTGGGAATAGGGGTGGGAATATGACTGCGATAACAACAGAGAGAAAAATGGATGCTAATAGCAGCTGTTTTCAGAAGCTCCAGTTTACTAATAATTCATTTTGTGGCCCACAGTACACACTGGTGTTAAGACATGGCAAAAGCCATAATTCTTTATAGCATCAAGAATAGAAGATGGCCTTTAAGAGCTGAAATTAAATCATTGGCCTTTAAAAGCATCTCTCTAAGGGGCACGCTGCATTAATAAATTCAACTGATTCTGCTTTAATATTATTCAGAGTGCATTAAAATGAAGACAACAGCTGGGATCATGCCCAGTCTCGGGAGTATTGCTTGGGCCAATGAGTGCCGGCGAGATGCAAAGCATGTCTGAGCACAGCCCGCGAGGTCTCAGTGTTACAGGTGCAGGCCTGACAGTTGCTGCTCTCAGAGGTTGTTGGGTAGCTGTCCGGCCACAGGACAGCTTACTGCCTGCCTCAAAAAAACAGCGTCGCGTGGGAACAGACAACACGGCCACCCAGCCAATCAGGCCAAGTGCTACCACGATCATGACAGTACTGCTTATGAGAACCACAAGAACCTTCAAACTATGAAATGCTTTGTTTTTATAGTCACTGTATGGAATAGTTGTGGGCTTACTTCGTTATGTTGAAAAATGGATAAACTGTAAAAAAAAAAAAAAACTCCACTGTGGCTGTGAAAAAAAGAGAAGAAATAAAGTGTTTTTAACGTTTGGTGTTACATCAGTGCTCTATAGCTAGCACGAGCACATGCGTCAGGAAACAATACAAAGAATAATTGAACTGCATATTTCACTCTAATTAACAGTGATATAACGCAATGTGACTCTCAGCCTCCTGAGGAAAGAGCGCCATATTTTGTTTGATGAATCTGCTAAAGCCACAGCTAGTCTCGCCACTAACCCCTGGGGAATCAGGTATCATTAGAGATATGAACAGATCTGCTTTTTGTCTCGGTGAAAGAAGGGGAAAACACATTTCCTCCTCACTGGCACATTGGTGAGTGTGAAAGTGTTCAATATTAATAGCCTTTCATCAAGGACACAATTAGGACACCTCTATTTGACACATTCTATAGGTTCTAAATGAATATGGATATGTGGTCCCAAGGAAGGAGCCACTGGCTGAATAACAAAGTGAAATCTCCAGCAGAATGAAGAATGCACAACATGACATTCTGGGAGCCGATGTATTTTGATCCAATGTGAATTTAAAAGAAGCAAGAGAGTGTATTATTATCAGCCCGATTTATAATTCACAGCCAAGGGCAAGTTGTATATTTATCCAAATTAGCATGCATGCCGCTATACAAACACACAAATGCAGCACACATCTTAAAGAGGGCAAATTACTTTTATCTGGTACACTTGAAGTATTACTCCTTGCACATGGAAGACACACAGACGCTACTTATGTGTCTTAGTAGTTCTGTTCCTTTCAAGTGAATTTGAAAAACACATGAAACCTAAACACTGGTCAGAGGTTCTCACAGAGCTGATTTGATTAGTGAATACAGTTTAGGATGTGTAATTGTCGACACCGGAGGCTTGTGGTGCTGACTGCAAAGCGAAGGTGCGAAGCGGGCTGTGGCGAAGTGAGGAGACTAATCGCATGTGTATCACCCCTGAGCACCGTCTCCTCCAAGCACCGCCACATTATGACACCAGAGAGTCATGCAGCACACGAGCACAGTTAGGCCCATTAACCAGAGCGGCTAATTATCGGCTCCTACAAGGTCTTCAGGCTCTCAGGCAATGCATGCTCTCATTTCTGATTAAAAACATAAATGCATGCAGAAAAAAAAAAAAAAAGAGGATCAATTACAGCGAGGCAGAACAGATAACAGCCCCGTACCAGAGTAATTAGGCTGGGTGTTTCATCGAAACCGCTTGCTCTGTGATGAAGGTTTAAAGAGCCTAGTGGCAGAAACACCACAACTGTGTTTTATTGTTGTGTGTTTATTGTGTGTTTTATTTATGATGCTGCAGTGTCACCCACCGGGGCCCAATTAGCCTGCGACTGATGCCTTGGAAAGCATCTATCCGCTCCTCTTTGACAGGAAATGAAAGCTCCACTTGCTTATGTATTTCTAGTGACCTGCGGGCTTCAACCTGTTAAGGGCAGACTGGCCAACAGCAATGACTTGAACATGCCACCACAACCTCCTTCCTTCTT
Source organism: Gadopsis marmoratus (assembly GCA_036023855.1). Lineage (NCBI taxonomy): Eukaryota > Metazoa > Chordata > Actinopteri > Centrarchiformes > Percichthyidae > Gadopsis > Gadopsis marmoratus. The sequence goes on from JAVQJF010060827.1 coordinate 76,890, forward strand.
TAAGGCCATTTGCCTGTATATTTCACATCATTTAACTGTGTCACCCAAGGACATCGTGGGGATAATGTGCCGGTTTTGGAAGTATTTAGGCTACAGATTCACTTTCTCTTGGCTGATTTGAGGGTGGTGCTCTGTAATGTATGTAACAGCCTTCTCAGCGTTCCTTACCCACATGAGGGAGCACCACCATAAGTTACGAGCCTGATTGCAGTGTTGGCTTGAGCTCTTACACCAGCTTCAAACCTGTTTGTCAAAGTATTTTTCTTAATTGGCTGCGATGTGCTCTGATTAAAATAGTATTTACCAATTTACATCATATCAGGCATCACTGGGCTTATTGCAAATGTTTTATGACAATAGAGAGAAATAAAGCAGTAAATGATCCAGTGAAGCTCTGATGTGGTATTATAAATACTCTTAGATATTTTTGGACCTGCTCATTTTAGCATGTAGCTTCTTTTTCAGCCCTGATAACAATAACAGCTGTTCTTAAAACTACTGTAAAAGCAGTCCTTCACACCTTCCTCTTTTTCCCATTAGAACTACACAGTCCTTCAAGTAATGCTTGAATTACTACACACACACTTGCACACGCTCACAGGCGCACACACGCACAAACACAGACAGACATAGTTTATTAGTTTCAATAGGCAAATGAAAAAGAATGTCTATGGTCCTTTAAGCAAGCAGCAAGAGACCAATTAGCAAGTATCTCTATTCAATTTCTCCATATCTCTACTTAGTGAGTGTGAGGGAGAGAGAGGTCTGGGGGGGAGGAGTTTGAGCGGCACAGACAGGAAGAGAGAAAACAAAGCCATCATCTCCCAGTGCTTGCCCTCCTCTCCCCTCTCCTCTGCAGCTCCAATTACTGGCTTCTCTCCCTGCCATCAGTATGCAGCAGGGCCGCTCCTCTCCTCCACTCGCCCCAGGCCATTGAATACGTTACCTCCGCTATGGGGCTCGGGGCTCAGGGGCACTGCACCCCCTAACCCCCTGGATAATTTGGGATTCCTGCTTCTGCCTTGGAGAGCTGAAAACAAATAAAATAGCCAGATAAATAAAGAAATAAGGTTGCCTCACAAATGTCCAGAGATCTACTGATTTATTGATTTGTTCATTCCTCTACTTATTATTTGTAAATCATTACTGATCTGCAGCCACCCACACCTCCATCCTAAACCTACGCGAGAGGGTGAGAATGCACTTCACTCAGGCCAAAGTTTTGAGCAGCTGAAGCAGATGAAATGTGGTTTTTAAAAGTTAAGTTTCTTTCTTCTTTTAGCAAAAATGACCAAAAAAAATATGAATATTAACATAACATTTTTCTAACCAATATTTAAATGTTGACTTCCTCTCTTCACAGACATCACTTTGTTTCGCACAGAATGAAAGCTACCATCTCAGATCTTTTATTGAACAACTCGGCAAGACCACCACCCTTTTTGTTCTATGCGAAGACCATTGTCAGGTGAGAATAACCATTTTCATTCTTTTGCGCCCCAAAAATCTGCTCAATGCACTTGAGGCAAGTCTATAAAGCTGTTCAAACTAGACCGCCTTTGGCTTGGAGTCCTTTTCCATTTCCCTGTCTTTGTCCAAGGTTTAAGGTTTAAGATAGCTCACAGCTACACACCATACAGTTCTTATTAAAGCGCGTCAGGTTTCAGGCGAAATGCAGAAAAGTGTGTTTTAAAATCCATTTTGAGAGACAAACAGCAATATTTTATGGAGAACTTGTCATACGATGAAAGTCCCATAATCCAGCCCCCTACTATCACAATGCTTAAGTGGAGCTGAATGTAGTGAAAATGCGTGCAATCATGAGGCGGAATGAATAACAAAGCAGTGCTCCACTGCGGATGTAAAACTGTGAAAGAGTATCTCTGTCTGTCTAAAGCCTTTTATGTTGACAAACACCTACACTGTAGTTCTCATGCAGCGGTCGCTGTCCACAGCTGCTCTTCCCACTCATGACTGACTGAATTGTTTTTTGAGATAGGCATAACAATGAAATGCAAAGAAATGGGGTGGAAATGGCGGCGTGAAAAAGGAGATCTTCCACTTCGCTGTACAGCTCGAGGAGGCAACTGAGAGCAGAACCCCAGCGTGGGCCGTCCAAGTCAGATAGCACTCGCATCACGCCCAAACCTCCCCATTCTCCTCATAGTGACATTATTGTCTGTTTAATATGCTTCTGTTTCTCCAAAAACAGTTGGTGTAAATGATTACTAGATTACTTAATGTAGCGCTGAATCAATTCTCAAATGTGTCTGTCCCTGCTATACAGAGCAGGCGGGCTGTGGGAGCCCAGTGAGACAGTGAGTATGATAGAGCCATGGGGGAAATTGTGAGACTATTAAGGGGACACTGTTGTTACTCTTGGCTTCTTACAGGATTTTGTCAGTGGATGTATCTCCATTTTTTTAATAGTTGGCAAGCAACGGCCCAGGCGATGTGAAATCTGATGGCCACATGTTCTTATATCATGATAATGTCAATTAATGCGTTCAGAAATCCACATCCATGATGTAATGTTAGGTGAGGTAATCTACTTACAATTATTAAGAGGCCCCCGTTTCTCTTCTTTCTTCCATCGAGGTGCACCAGCAGATTCCAGTTTCGACTTCAAGGCTTGTTGACTGTAACGAAGCACTGCCCCATAATAGCCCATATGCAGAAAATTCTACATTTGAAACAAACCACATACAAGGTGGAATTTGACATGCTTGTAAAGTATCATCTGCTTAAATGCCTTATGACAATGTAAGATTAATGACAGTCCGTTCAGTGCTAAGCAGCAGAGGTAGAAGAGGCACCTGCTCCTCAAAGGCCAGCTCTAATCATTCTCATCTGGACTCCCCGCTGACATACTAACCTGCTGTTCCTAAGGAAAGGAGATCTGCCTCCCAGATCCTCAAACACTTTTCTGGGCCCGCCGTATTACTTTCCTAATTCAGCCCAGATGTGACGTCCCTACTCTGCCATCCTGTTTTTTTTTTTCCCGCTCTGCTTCATCTCATTCCCACCTGCTAGCTGACCTGGGGACCCAAGGCGCAGACTCTCATTTGGTTTGCCTCTCTCAAAGTAAAGTCCTGTTCTTTGAATTGCAGCAATCTTCTCTATTTTTTTTTTTGCCTCAGCCCGGAGGGTCCGTAGTGAAGTCTGCATACTATAGAGAGTACTGGAATCTTTCTATTGTCACATCCTCGCATGCCTTTTGTTGTCTTAATAAGAATCCTGTTGTTCGTCGCAGTGGTCAGCCTTCCTGTTAGATGGCATGTGACTGTTGATACCTACAGTACATACCTACACACACCAGTCTGTTAGGCCACATACATACTGTAGCAAACATCACTATAGCTATTCTTCATGACCTGGTCTCATTAATAAACAAATGCAATCAATGTGTTTTGGACCATTTTGGGTTTGGTCTTCTTCTTGCATATTTTACACCTAGAAATAAGTGTTTTGCCCTGAAAATAGTCTGGATTTAAATAAAAAACATTATTAAAGAGATTGTTAGATGATGAACACCATTGGTTAGCACTGACCGCCTGAAAGATCTCTACTTTAATTGGATTGCTTGGCTTCCCCAGGTTGATGGACATGCTTGTCTCTCAGGACCACTGAGCGTCTGTCTCCACTGGATGGGCCCCAGTAAATAATCTCTCTCCCCTAAACGCTTACCGTTAATTGTGTTTTTTTTTCTCTTCTTCTTCTTGAGATGTTGTGGGGGGGGGGAGTGGGTTGGGGATGGGCATAATTAAGACAATGCCTTTGTGCTTCACTTTGGAGCGGGGGATCCCACAAGGGTTGAGGCAGGTGCCTCTTACTGGAAGAGACTTACTGACAAGACCTGCCAATCAAGCCCACAGAGCTCTCCATTTCTTGAGCTCTTAGGTGCTCTATTCCCTTTAGTCCGTTTATTCCAAACACAGTTTTAAAATGCTGGGGATTAAGCAGGTAGCATACCGGCCCAGTCTGTCGGAGGGAATCAGCGTTCCCCAGCCTACGTGTACATCGTCTGTCTCAGCCCGTCTACAGCTGCACTCACGGAGGAAGGTTCTGTCTTACAATTGATTAGGAAGCTCATACTTTAGAAGTGAAAATGTTACACTACAATAAAAACAGTGCAACAAAGTTTTGATAAAAGCTACTGGGAATATTGATGTTATACAGCAGCACAATGAGTTTTCATGTCTTTTGTTTACCACTACAAAGGTTCTTAAGGAAGTAGTGCCAGATAAACTCCTCGATGGTACTCATCTAATGCCAAGCACTGTCCCTATATTTTCTCTGCGTTTCTTAATTCCTGCTGAGCATTTGCATGGAGAATAGTATAACAATATCAAAGATTCTTTGAGGAACACAGAAGGAGACTCCTTTTTCGAATTCTCATACCTGACTTGGAGGGCATTGTCAAACTGTGCAGAACCACGCGGATACATTATAGTATGTAATAACATAATCAAGGCAAAAATGTAATGGCTGTAGAAATAAAACCTTGTATCTCTTTAAACTTGCTCCTCATCTAGTAGACAGACTGGAGAGAGGTGCCAGCAGCTATTCACAACCAAGCGGGAAAGCAGGTCATGGAGTCATGGCCACTAAGAGCCGCTGTGCTATAGAGTGCCACTGACAGACTTACACAAGGCAGGGGCCTCATCTGGCTGCAATGCAAAAATGTAGGCAATGAATATGGTCTACTGTTGAGATATAGAGAAGAATATCCTCGTGCAAAGAATATCTATATCCATCCAGAGTATTTGCACACTGATGAAAATGAATAAATGTTTCATAAAAGAAAGAAAACATCCCAGTGAATCAAAGCTTAAAGTCAGAAATAGTACGTTTGACTTATATATTTTCTTTGATTCTCATGTAACATTTCTTCATTTTTGAAAAATGGGCAGCCACTCGCTTTGTGCTAAATGTGATATGGGAGTTAAGTGAATGGGAGAGTGGGTCTGAATTCCCCAGCAACCATAGCCACTCGTCACACACAGACAGGAAATGGACAGCCACTTTGGGGAAATTCAATTCAGTTGTCGTCCACTGTGAAAAAGATTGAATCATGTAGACATTTCAAGTGATTTAATGGTGTTAACATACGCACAGTGGAGCTCCATGACTTAAGCTGCATGGGCTTTGGATTATTGAGTTCAGTGTAAAATCAGTCACTTCTCCAGAGTCCATTTGACTCGGAGAAATGGATGGACATTAGCAGGAATTCTGAAAGTGATCCATTTTTTGGGGGGTAAACTAGTGATGAATTTCGCCTCAGGCACTGTTTTAACAGTCACTTGAAATTCACTGGATCTCACTCCTACTTTGTCTTTCTTCAAATGCATTTGGGTAACGTCATATTTGGACAAGTTATCATGCAACTTCTGATGTCTTGAAAAAAGAAGTGTCTGAAAGACGCATTATAGCAGGGGGTTGGGCTGGATGGCTTGAAGCCGCTTTTGTCTTCCCTTGATGTGAAGGGCCAGAAGGTCTGATGCATTTGTGGGTCTGGCCAATGAAAATGAGAACCTTTTTTCATTTGAAAGACTGTTAAGTTGTAAGCTTTGTGAGAGACCATTTGTTAAATCAGAACTCAGAGAGTAGGTATCTCTGTAAAAGATGGAGGGACAGTATAGTAGCAGCATTTTTTCACCATAAATGGACGTAAGGGCCCCAATATTAGACAAACTAAATGAAAACAATGTAAATCATGAATCTCATGATATGAAAGTTATTGTATATGCTATATCTTCTATGCTATGCAGTGGTACTTGCTACGCAGCAAGATGGACCTAAAACAGTCAATGATGTCATCTAGGACTTTGACGTTCTTTATGGACATAATGCATTTTCTGTTTCCCCTTGCCAACCTTTCTCCATTAACTGTTGTTATGTATCTCTGCCAGAAAAAATATGGCTGAAGGTTCCTTGGCTTTGAGTGTAGATGATAAATTCTCCTGATCAGTGCTGCATTTCTCCTGCCACTCATATTTGAAGAACTATTTTGCATACAGTAGTTGTAACCCAAGGATAGAAACATATTCGCTTTGGTCCTGCTGGCCAGATCAAGTCTTTCAAAGAAGTGAAATGTTTGTTGGTTGGTTGGTCATGCAGCGTAGAAATTGTCAGAATTAAACATATTTTCAGATTATTCAGTTACTTACTTCTTATAGTCACACTACAGGGCTGCATTTCTGTCGACATTTATGCAATGCAAGAGCATGAGTTCTTTTTTGGGGGTGGGTGGTACTGCTATAAATGAACTTCATTATCTAAAGTATAGGATGTACTGTAACTATTCATTTCATCATCACAACATAGTTTACACAGTTCAGTTTCTATAAAAAAGTATTACTATTATTATAAAAATTATGATTATTATTATTCTAATAATAATATATTATATATATTATATAATATATTATATTGTCGCCTTTATTGAACAAAGACAGTGAGAGGGGCATGAGACAAAGGTCGCTGGCTGGAGCTGAACTGACGTTGCGGTTACATGGCTTGTGCTGAAAGCATTCGGCTCCCAAGGTGCTCCAGTGTATGTAAATGCACTGATTCTGTGTCAGCTGATTTCAAATGTCAGAAGAATCATTGTCTTTTAGGTTTTTTATTTCAAATGTTAAAATATAATTGTGTTAATTAAAGATATAAACTTCTCTTCCATTCAAAAATGTCTTGAAAGAGAACTTACAAATACCTGACTGAGTGATCAGCAACACAAACTCCTTACGCTTTACTGCATACGCACCTTTAAAACTCCCACAGCATTTTTTTGAAGGACAAACTGCCTCTCTGCAGTGTACAAGTGGCCAGCAGGCCTGACCTTGAGTTTCACTTTGTACATTTGCACTAAATAAATATTATTAAGAGGAATTCACTCATTCTCTCCTGTATCTGCATGTTATTGTCAGTTTAAGTTTGTCCCGTGTTGGACATTCACAGTTTTGTCCTCCTCACCAGCAGAGATACAAACAACGTCTATTTCTAAAGACTTCCTCATCAGCTGCAGAGAGCGTGGGAGTCCTGGTATCTGGAAACAAACTTTAGCCGACTTTTTTTCAGACTGCAACAACATCCTCCTCCCTATGCTCCATGCACATGTCCTCTCACTCCGTGCATTATAACCCTGATGAGCTGACCACATCCTTGGAACACTTCACAAGATAAATAATTGAACTCTCAATAGCCCTTGATGGACAAAAATTGCTCCTCCAGCTGCCACTTCTTCTTTTGCTTTGTTCTCAAGAGCAACAACAACAAATGGGCCTTTGCAGAATCCCACACCAAGAAAAACACATTTCACAATGATAACACATAAGAGCTGGGGTTACATTACTCTCCTGCTCAGATGATTTGTGCCATTAGAGGTAGCCTATGTGTTGTACAAATAGTAATAAAGAAGCCTTCAAAAGAGATATGTGATCTTAAAAGAGTGTTTTATCCTGGCACATGACTGATGTCACTATCATCAGTTATCGCTTACCAGCTAACTTGTCTTTTCAGCAATCAAGAGAGAAGGCAGACAAAGGTTTCAGAGCACGAGAGGAGGACTTTGAACAATAGGTGGCAGTGTGCTACCACAGAAGGCAGCTACTGTATCTGCAAGTTGTCTGAATCCAGTCTTGGCAGAGGAAGGCTTGAGGCTGTTCAGTGGATTTAATTAGACAGAAACAGATACTCACATGTTCATTTCTCAGCTGCCTCCCATCCATTTCTTTACAGTCTGTTGGGGAAAAACGCTTTATGGTCCAATTGTAACTTTAACTGTGAGCACAGAAAGAACCACACATTCATAGTGAAAAGCCAAGTGTTAAGACCTTGTTTCGCACCTCCTAGAGGCAACCATTACAGCAGGTAGAGCTGTCACAATCACAGGCCAACTGTTAAAATACACAAAAAAGAGGGCAGATACTTTTTTCCATGGACAAAGAAAGTGGTGTTTTTTAAAGTCTTGAGGTATCTTCCTCGCTGAAGACCACACCCATGATACTCAAACAAAGACCTATAGAAATATTTGCATTTGCAAAGACAGAAATACTCATAAACCATCAATTTATAATCATTTCAAGACTGACTTTTTCTCGTCCTTCTTGGGCAAGCTTTTTTCACTTAGTATGACATTTTAAAACATATATTTTTTAACTATTGCATTATATATGTTAATTGGTTTAGTATAATGCTTGAGCTGTTTACTATTGTCAAACTGTTCTTTTTTAGGTTATCCATCACATTGCTCATAATCAAACAAATCAATTTTCATCCATGTGAATCAAAGTTTTATTCCACGTGGCAGTGGGGTATGCTAACATCATGTATGCTAACATACATGACAAATGCCAGCAGAGGAACAAAGCATGAAAAAAAAAGAGGGGGTATAATTGAATCAGAGGGAAAATGTGGCGGTGTTAGTGACAGCTGGGGGACAAGGAGCTGGAAGAAGAATATTTAGACCAATGGTGGTTAAGAAAGTGGCTTGGCTTACCACTAACCTTCACAACCATATTAAATGCAAGGTGTCATTGCATGCAAATGAGAAGTAGCTGGGTAAAGCACTGTTAATGAACCCAGCCATTGAACTCCATACAGCAGGCTTGTCATTAGATAGGTGCACCATAAATAGTCCATTTGGCCGAGAGCCAGAGGGAGAAGCTAAGGCAGAGTTACCGGCAGTCGGATAGGGCCTTTATTGTGTTATGACAGACAGAGGGGACGATCAGACAGGATAGAGATATGGGCTTTCCTTTCCAGATTAATTAAAGAAAGGATCAATTAACAGTGATGAAAACCATGGCGGCATACTGACTAGCTGATAGGCCAATCAAGCCTTGAAATGCAGAGTAGCTGGCATGTTTTATCTCTCCAAACTTAATTGCAATTTTCCAGAGGGAATGACGTGATCAAAATGGCGAGGTGAAATTAGCTCCACATGAATAAAGTATTTATTTGATGCATTTCTTCTGTGATTTCAGGGCTACGTCTGTATTGTATTTATATAGGGGATGGGATTGTTTTTTTTTTGCCGCGCACACAGAAGTTCCTAATCTCACAATTTATTCTTCCCCTGCTCAACTTTATCCCGGTAACTCCTCAACATTAGCTTTTGCTGAGTAGCAAAATGCCTTGGCTGAGGACAATTTGTCCCACGCTGCCCAATCATGCCAGATGCATGTGCCCGTACAATATGGAGCATTCGTGAAGTCATTTGCATATTAGGACATGAATATCATAGCCCCTCACTGCTGCTGCTTTACGGCAGATCCGAGGCAATAATGACCTTACAACAGATGAAAAGAACAGTGATTTGACGGCTCACTTGTGCGGGTAAAATTAATGCAGTGTGTGCAAAGACTGAAAGGAGGGAAAAACAGGCATACAGGAATGTGATGAGGAAGTTTACTAAAGAAGCAGGAGTTTGTATAAGTAATGTAGCAATGACCTTTAACCCAGGAAAACAGACATTATATCTATGGTGACTGGTGTCCTCATCCCATCTCCCCCCTCCTCCACAGACACACACACACACAAGGCTCACATTTGGGCAGTAAAGGCACCAAATCAGTCTGAGATCCCAATAAACATATTTGCAATACTTTACAAAGAAGCAAATAATGCAACAAATTCAAGTTGCACTGGTGGTCTTTAGAATGTTACCCTTTGCTTGTTTTTAATAATTTATCCAGTTATTATAACAATATTAGCTAAGATTAAACACACACACATTGCTCATTACCTTGGGAACACAGCCCACCAAAAGCTCATTTCCTGTTGAGGAAGACTGCCTAACCCCGATTGACCCTCAGATATTCCCATTACCATGGGCCAATGTTTAAGGGAAAGCTTATTGAGCTACCTCAGCTGGAACACCCACCACTGAGTTATGAGCTGGAGACTACTCTGCTTTTAATGATTATCTGTTTATCTCCCCCCCCACCACAAATCATATCAGAAACAAGGAAACAGGATGTATTATTCAAATGTGCCACAAAAACAAGGGAAAAAAGGCAATCAAAGGAGTCGCAGTATTAGAGTATTCTGCTTGTTGAGAAAAATCTCAAGTGTAAAAATAAAATGTATGAAAAGAGAACTCATTTTGGAATCCCCCCGAGGGAGGATAGATATTTAAAAAAAGTTTATTTTGAAGTTAATTTCTCATTGGGTTTCATTTCTATGTTTTTTTTATGTGCAAGAAGTCAGTTAAAAAACAGATGTCAATCTATGCTTGTCTCCCTACACACTCTATTAATCTAATCTCTGTCAATCTTTAAACGGCATCCCGGTGGAATAAATTCAGTCCACCTACATTCCTCTGACACCTTTCATTACAAGAACAGGGTGTAAACTGTAGATGCCGTAACCTCTCAGCTATTTCTGCTGCGGTGTATGACCATTATGCACAACAAGAATCCTGAGATCTATCCATGTCAGTAATACTGCTAGATGGAGGAGAAGCTTAAGTGAGTCTGTCATGGTAATTATGGTGGATAGTTGAGGACTATCAGGTCCTCAGCTCGCTCACCGCCGGTCTGATCTATCCTGAACATAAAGAGTCTCCTGTGAGCTTGGGGGAAATTGAAAAGATGCACTTATCTGCCTAATGGCAATAGCTGAGGCAAATCACATGCATTTTACGGCAAGGAATAACTGTATTTGAGGTATAGTATCAGTGTGTGCCCTGTGGCCATATTCAGCAGCTATGTTTGATTATCCATCAGGCTGTGTCAGAATGTGAGTGAATGCTGCTGTAACCAGTTGACTGGTTAAGGCAAATGCAATGTCACAGAATCGTCATTCATTTTATAATTTGCTTACTGACAACCCAGTCAGTCTTTGACGGGAAAGACTGCCTGAAAGCAGCAGCCAACATCTCCCAGCACCCATATGTAGCAGGTATGCCTGTTTGTTTCTCATTTATGCATGTCTGGTGACAGCCTTCGTAGCTGTATGATGCCCTCTAAACAGAAAACTTTTATTCACTTGCTTTTGCCTGTAGTGGGAGAGGGATTGACAGATTCTGCATTATGACTTTAAATAATCAAAAAATGTCTGCTTCCGTGCCATTTCTGTGTGAAGTAAGCAGTAAGTGATGTTTTTTTAGTACACAGCGGTGGCATTGTAGCACATTATCTCAAGTATGTAAGTTACTTAAATGAAACTGGGATTCTGTGAAACCAGAGTAAGCAAGCAGATGTAATGTGTTTGTGCATGGACATCAGTGGTGAGGCAGAGCCGTTTTACAGTCATTTATCTGACAATGGCAACATAATGTAATAACATTTGGGAAGAGACTGTTTTGATTGGGATGGGATAGTCTGCCAAGCTGAAGTTACATGCTGAAAACACAATATTAGTGCCCATCATTTGAGGTAACTAACAGGGTTTCAGTTTCAGGGTTTTTGGGAAATCAAATTAGTCTGCCAGACATCCAATTTGCGTTTTGGTTTAGTCAAATGTAGCTGCATAATATGCTGGAGGCCACAAGACAAGAGGAAAGTGGCTCATTTGTGTTACATAACACAGAAATGTGCTGCTCTTGATGCGAAATGGAAACTTTTATTTTTGCTAAGCAAAGAAATGACCTAGACTTGATGTACTGAAGACCTCATAATCGAAAGGTTCACACACAGCAAGCTGCTCAGTAAATCCTATGTGAATAATACATTTCCATTAAAAAGGCTCATTAAAATAATTGTTGGTCAATAATTTAGCGAGAATAGAAGTTAGCCTCCAAACGGTCGGCGGGATTGTCAAGCTTCTGTGGCGAGCACATAGTTCTTCCGCAGCTAAATCATATCAGATGGACTATTGACAGCCTCCTGTCAATAGCTGAGCCCTTGGAGGGTTAGCTATTTGCACATTGACTGATTGACTGTTTCTTAATAGACACATAATTGGTGACAAAGACCTTCCAATGAAGTGTCATTTGCCAGAGCATTTGTGATAATTCACAGCCTGTCCCATTTTCTGTTGGACACAGTCCCAAAGTAGGGGCTGTGATGAGAAGCATGAACCACTAGAAAGTGTCACACTGACAGGAGAAAATGTACAGTATTTGCAGCATGGTGAAATAGCGCAACGGTAATCACAATGAATACAAGACAAGCAAACCAGATAGCTGGTATGGAATCTATAGATGGAAACATGGAGGATGCAATATGGAGCATCTCCAACTTTGACCTGATATAACATTATTCATTGGCAGTAATATTACATGCTATTTTCTCTCATTCCAGACTGTGGACAATGTTGATGGATAGTAATTTTCACATGGCACTTTTGTTTACCTTATTTATGTGCTCTCCTGTCTGACATAACCATCAGTGCCTTCATCAGTGAGACAAAGCATTTACAGCCGGCTGCTGTAATTGCGATGTGGTGCAGGCGTTTAAAAAGGAAGGAGAAGAAGAAGAAAGAGAGAGAGAAAATAAAGGAAAGATGCCCCCGTGATCCTCCAGCGTTTCATGAAGGCACTGCTTTTCAAACCAGCTGCTTGGAGGATTTTTAACATCTATTAATGCAGAATTACTCCAATTACAAGCCTTCTTTGCACCAAGGCCCCCTTCCGCTGCCTGCGTTAGATAGTGCACACCTCTGGGAGACAATCACAGCTTTCACAGCCACTGGCAGCAGATGTAAGCAATTTACTTCTGATTTCTTCATATTCAGTGTGAGACAAGCTCCTGGTGACCCACGACCCTGAAGCCTGCAGGATTCTAACCCTATCAAATTAAAGCTCTCTGCTCACTTATTCCCTAGCGCTCCTCTAGTGCTAAGCAGCCATCTCGCTGCATAGCAACGCCGGTCGGGCGTGCTCGCTCATACGCCCTGCCTCATCAGCTGCTATTAGGGAAAATATACAGTGCTCTAATTGGATGAGATTCAGCTAAGGAAGTGCAGTTAAAGGTCATTTTCCACCGTGTGCCTCCTGCTCTTCAGAATAATTTCTGTGTCCTTCGTCTTTGGGAGCTGTTAAACAATAGGGCCAAAGTTACAATCCTTTCTCTCTTTCCCTGACAGAGTTCCACAGGGCGTGATGAGTAGCGAGTCCTATGAATCATGTAAACAACATGGCCAGGCCCTGACTGATGCGGTCTGTGTCAACTGCACATCTCCTCCACTGTCTTCCTCCAAAGTGTCCTGGTGCCTATGTTGTAACCTTCACGTTAGCCAATTTTATAAATCTGCAAAAGGTTAGGAAAGACCACCTACTATTATAATTAGTAGTCATTTTGCTGTATTTTCTCTGCATGGTGCCAGTTTAAAAGGCTGCTCTGCCATGTTGTTTCTCTAACAATTTATAATATAAATTGACCTGGGCACCACCTGGGCATTGTACGGCCCGCGGGCCACATCCGGACCTTTGGCTGCCCCTGACCGGCCCGCGAGAGGTCAATGGTAAATTAGCAATCAAACAAAAAAGTGTTCATCATTCACGCAATACAACAGAGCACTGCTTTTATTTTGAAGGCGTCTGCCGTCTTCTCAAA